>DF360438.1:16663-51318 GCA_000787875.1 Solanum virginianum | reverse complement strand
ATCGAAAAGTTTCCTCCGCATTCTTGGTATTATCAATAGCGGCATATGCACGCAGGCAATTATATATAGCATTAGCATCCCTATGTTCAAGTCCATCTACAAGACAATGTCCTAAGCTTGTATCTAATAAAGAACTAGCATTCTGTATTCTCTTCTCCATATTCTCAATAAAGGGCATATTCTTAGCATGAGAAATATAAAATTTTAGCCTATTCATTTCACTAGCAATTCTCTCTAGTAACATACTTTGAGTTTCCCTCAGATTAGATCCACTCTCAACATAATCAGTTTGGCCACTTGGTAGCTCCTTAATCAATTTTTCAACTTTAGAAACAACATGAAAAGTATCAAGTAAAAGTTCAAGAACTTCCCTGGCTTCTCCAGCATCAGCTCTTTGTTTCAGCCTGTTTTGCAAAGCAGCAAGAGACCCTTCAACAGCATTACGAAACGCATCAATTTTCTCCCTGATCTCCAACAAAGGAGCCCTCATACGCACCACAGCAGCATCAACGTCAGTAAGCTTCGTACTAAGGCTAACAAAATCAGCATAATCTCGATTGATGAGATCCACAAGGTCACGCTGCAGCGACGTGAAGTGAGAACGAAGCTCCGAACGGAGAGTTTCAAGGGGAACAAAGGTGCGTAAATCGGAGATATACGATTCTGGATCGAAATCTTGGGATTGGAACAACGTGGGGTTTAGCCATTGCGGTGGATTTGGGTCAGTTGGGTCTCCGAACAGGTCAGCGGCGGAGCGTGGTGGCGCGTGGGAGGAATGCGGAGAAAGGGGTGGTGCAGATTGAAGATCTTGCATCTGGGTATTTGCTAAATTCGATCAAATTGCTCTGAAATGCAGAGAGCAGTCAAGATCTGGAAGTGAAAGAAACGCAAATTTTGTATTGAAATCACTCTAATACTGTGTGTTTACTTAGTAGAGAAAATGATGAAAAATGGAGCTTAATTGGTTGCATTTGGTCCTTAATAGGTAAATATGATGGAAATGATTTCTAATGTTGTATATTTTTCAAAGAGTCCTTAGATTGGTCTAATATAAGTTAATTTCAAATATAAATAATAAATTAATTAGTTTACAACAAATATAGTTATAGGGATTATACGAATAAGACCTAATTATAGCATATCTCTACTCTTTTTCAAATTACAAAAACTTCTTAAATTTGATAGAATTTGAATACATCACGTACGTTCTGATACACCACGTAAAGTGATGTATCCAATTGATACCTCACGTAAAAATGATATACCCAGCGTTTATGTGATGTATTGAATCGATATATCGCGTAGAGTGATCTATCCGACGCTCCAATACATCGCGTAAAGTGGTGTATCCGATCGATACATCACGTACAGTGATGTATCAGAAATAGAAAAGAATAGAGATTTTTATAATTTTTTTCAAATAATAGATAATTTTATAGGATATGGTAAAATAAGTTGTATATGTAGTTAACTTTTTTCTACTTTATTTACATAAAGAATAGTAAAAATTATGAGAAATATGTTGTGAATATAGAACATAGCTAGTCAAAGATCATAAAAAGTATACACCAACTATACAATATAGCTTATTTATACATAAGCTATTTACTGAATATACATCATAATATACTCAAAAATTGAATATAATTTGATTATAGATTAAATATACACTATAACAACGAATGACCATCTCAAAAATTGCATATAACTTGACTATACATGAAATATACACTGACGATATATGCTCTATTAACTATTTTTTTTTATAATAACTTTGGCTAAATGACCATCTATTGTAATTATTCCTGATTCTATACCGTATTAGTGAAGATAATTATTCCTTTCCTCTTAACAAAAATTAAAGCTTTTGAATATTTTTCTTGATATATGATCTATTTACCTCAATTGAAGATATTAGAGATTTTCTTCTATACTTCATTGATTTTGATTTTGGATTAAATGATACAATAAAGTATTTTAAGTTTATAGTTTATAACTCATGTAAAGTAGATATGTCAATGACAAAAAACAACAGCAATATCTCAGTGAAATTTCACAAATGGGGTCTAAGGAGGATAAAATATATGCAAACCTTATCACTACCTTATATTGATAGAGAGGTTGTTTCCGGAAGTCTCTCAACTCAAATGTATTAGCCATAAAAGCAGAAAAATACTAGATATAGGATAGTGACTAAAATGAAAAGCAAATGATAATTTTACACATATAATAAAAGTAGCAAATAAAAATGATGCATAGTGACAACACAATATATAAAGATACGATTAATCCAACTAACCTACTACATCAAGAATCTTTATTTATATTGATAATAAAATAATTTTTTGTCTTGACTTAGAATGATACTAATCACTTTTTTATATATATTTTTCATCAAATTTATACATTAATGATCAAATAAAAAAATGCACTGAGACTAGTTGAAAAAATTACAAAAGTATACATTTTTAGACCCAATTTTACCTCTATGTGTCAACCTCTATATTCTTGCAATTTTTTCAGAATCATTTTGATCCTTTCTTATCTTTAAAAGTTTGAATTGAAATCATACATTAAGGACAAAATATTGATTTCAACACAAGTTCGAAATAAAAATTTTCTTTAAAAATGAATTTTTATTAGGAGATAAGTATTTTTTTTTGATGTACTTGAATTATATAACTATCAATATCACAATTTTCAACTTTTATAACATATGATTTCGACTAAAGTCTCAAATTAAGCAAAGGTAATTGTAAAATTAATTCCATACTTATTAATTTTAAGTAATGCAAAAAAGATAAAATAAAATGCGTTATAAAGGAAAAAATATTTGTGTTCCAAAATGATTAGAAGAGTTTTGAAGAATGTGATGTAATGACTTTTATTGCCATTTACATTCACAATACGTTTCTCCAAATTTACTCTTTTCTTTACAATAACTCCTTTTGAAAAATCCTATATAAGTAGGCTTTTGTGATCATTATATAACATACCAACAAAAAGAAAATGAAACCAACTTCCTTCTTTCTCCTTGAATATTTTTGAGGAATTGATTTTTGGGCAATCTCCAAGCTTTCAACTATGAGTGCACGTTTTAAAAGTAATTGTCGAACCTTCGGGAGCGATCAGCTACAATGTTTTGCATTGAAGTCAGATTGAAATCGCTTTCAAGCAAGTAGCTTGCCATGACACAGTGTTTGTAATAAGTTATTTAATTCTAGTCCAATATCAATATTATAGTATTTTTTTTAACAATTTGAAAGCTATTTTCCTTACCTACAACATTGATAAATGACTATTTCTTTGAACAAAATTTTTCGTGATTTGTCAAAGCTTGAGCCTTTGGATGAAAATAATTTTAGATATTGATCACAAAATTTTTTTATTTTCTTTGAACAAAGTTGATTGTGCTTTATCTAATCAACTTGCTAAGGATGGTTCTAACACTACTACTAATTCTAGCATTAATTTAATTGTTGATGATACTACCAAAAAGAAATTTGAAAAAAATAACAAATTGTTAGAGGACATTTGCTAAATCATATGACTAATTTTTTATTTGATTTATTTGCAACTTAAACTTGAGCATTAGTAGATGGGATATGCGATTTGGTAACCCCGTGAAAGGTTATTAGCAAATGTATTTGACATTGATTTTGCAATACTTTGCAAAAAAATCAACTTTAAACTTCTTGCTCACATTGATTTATTCGATGATCTAAATGAGATAATGACAATGAATTCTACTCTGCCTCATTTTGCAATTGTTTATATTCTCCCCCTAATGTTGGGTATACTGGTTCATCAAATCGACAATTAGCAAACCTTGTTGTAAATAAATCTCCAGTTCTAGATTCAAAATATTTTATAATAGAACTAGATTCATACCAGACATACATCCCCAACCTTCTTTAGGGATCCATCTTTGTGCGTTACGGTGGAGCAATTGAAACATATGTCGCACAATCGAAGACTCTAAGACTAGAAATGTTTGGCTCCTAACTAAAAATCAACTATAATGGGGAGATATCTTGATAATTGGTTGACCTTATGCGCACAAGTGTTGTTGCATGCAAAATAGTATGCCCCCATATTGAAACAAACAACTTTGTCCTTATCAACAATGGTCTAGCTATCAATTGAAGACGTTTAATCAATGACTTTGCTAGACCATTTTGAGTATGAACATGAGCAACAAGATGTTCAATTGTCATTCCAATGGACAAATAATAATCATTAAATGCATGAGATGTAAACTCACCAACATTATCAAGACGAATTCTCTTTATTGCATACTCTGAAAATTGTGCTCTTAGCTTTATTATTTGAGCCAACAATCTCGCAAAGGTCATATTGCAAGTTGACAGTAAGCATATACGTGATCATCTTGTAGATACGTCTATCAAGATCATATAATATTTAAATAATTCATATGCAGGGTGAATAGGTCCACATATATCATCATGTATCTATTACAAAAATGCAGCGAATTTCATCCCAATCTTAGTTGTTGATGGTTTAATAAATAACTTTCCTTGAGAACCAGTAGTGCAAGAGAATTCATTTGATTTAAGAACATTTTGGCTCTTATCAAAGTATGCCCATGTGAATTCTCAATTATTCTAAGTATCATATTATAATAGGGATGACCCAATCGGTCATGCCAAATGATAAAATCATTAGAATTCATAAACCTTCTGTTTACTATGGTATTTGATTCAACTGTACCATATTTGTATGCTATAACCCAAAAGAAAGTGTAGATAATTTTTCATAAATTTTCTTCTTCATATTTATTGTAGTAATATAAAGGTATTCAATATTTCCTTCATTCGCTGTCTCAACATGACAGCCATTTTAGCGTATAGCCTTAAAACTTAATAAGTTTCTTTGAGACTTACTATAATACAATGTATTATCAATTATCGGTATTGTTTTCCAGATAGTAATAAGGCTACTCTTCTAGAGCCCTCAGTCGATTTTGTACTACCAGATATTGTATTAACATAGGCATGTCTAAAAGACACATATCTCCATTACTCATCTTGGATCCAATTGAAGACTAAAAATTTTATTTATCTTTATAAAATAAAAATACATCATAAGAATTACGTAAAAGAACTAACAAAAGAAAATTTAAATACTTTAACTTTAAGTAAGATAATTAAACATAATATTATCTATTTTTCAATTCAATAATCAATCTTCAGTTTTGATCCTCAAAGAAGTCTTTAGTTTCTAGATGAGTAATATCATCGAGGGCCATAAAAAACATCATCTTTCAATGTCAAATTTACCTTAACATTCTCATTATATTCATGAGAATGCCTTGTCCGAACATCATCTTTAAGAGTTAATTATGACTTCATCCGGGTATTAGAATTGGAGGCACCACCTTTCTTTCCTTTCCTTTCGAAGAAATTTTGATACAAACTGACAAAATGTCCAAGTGTTCGACATTCATTTTTCCATTTACCTCTTGAAGGATTATTTTGAGAACTCATGTTGTCCTCCCTTTTATTATGAGTTATGACCACCATCTCGATGATTATTATATCGTCTCTTGCCCCTGCCACACCGCACACATAATTTTGACCTTGATTATCTTGTCTTATTTCAAAATGATCCTGTTTGCTTCTGGTAATGGAGTAGTTCCAGTGGGATGGGCTTTATGATTTTTCATTAATAGAACATTATGTCGCTCAGCCACCAAAAGACATGAGATCAATTCAGAGTATTTTTGAAAATTATTTTCACGATATTGCTGCGGTAATATCACATTTGAGACATGGAAAGTAGTTATTATTTTTTCCAATATCCTTTATAATTTTCTCACATAATTTTAATTAGGACGTGATTTTAAATACAACAAAATTATACTCAATTACAATTTAAAATCTTGAAATCGTAAGTGCATTCACTCATAATGAACCCGTGCCAATAACATGGTTTTAAGGTGGTCTTACCTTCCTTTCAAACCTATCCACAATTTCAGTAGATCTTTCACTATCAAGTATTCAACCTTCAGATTTTCATCTAGATGATGAAGAAGGAAAATTATAGCCTCTGCTTTATCCTGACTTGATGTTTTATTTTCTTCAATTATCGTATCACCAAGACCATTACCGGTAAGGTGAATTTCAACATCAAGTACTCATGAAAAATAATTTCTTCTAGAAATGTCAAGTGCCACAAATTCAAGTTTTGATAAATTCAACGTGAGGAAAACTATCATAAAATAACTGAGTTAATAACATAATGTTGGTTTCTTTATAATAAATGATAAAATATAATTTGAGTACAAAATATATTATATGCATGAACATGAAATGTTACAAAGTCATGTAAACTCATAAAATATTAAGACGATAAATTTAATATATTTTCTATGATATTTACTACTAGATTAAATAGATATTTATGCACATTTTTATATGTATTATAGTTATATTTAATACAACACTATTCTTATTTATGACACAAAAACAATAATCATAAATGTATAAAAGAAAAATATTTACGAGCATTCTAACTAGCCAACTATCATAATACATAATATGTAATTTAGAGTTATAGGTTAGTGGCATATGAATAAATTTAAATCTTAAACATATCAACTATCACAACTAGTACAATATTATAATACTACCTAAAGCAAGTTATGTGTATATTAATTAAATTATAGAACAAATGCTTACAAAAGCCTTATTAGAGATGTTATAAATATATAAATGATACCTGAATTAGAAAGAAAATTAATTAACTTTTAAGAAAAAAGATAACCCTTATATAAGTAAATCTCGATTGGCTAAAGACTTGTGCTGATAACGTATTGTAACATATTAACAATATAAGAATATTAAATTAGAAAGAAAGACAAATAAAACGTTACAAAGGGTGAATAAGACGCCTTTTATAAGATGAGTAAATCATCGGTTTACAACCTTTTATCAATACAATACATGCATAAAATGAAAAATCCACCAAATTAAATAAATTTGTAACAAAATTTTTTTGTTTTTTTAAAAGGGATTTCTTTGCTAAACTAACCTTTTCCCTAAAACCAACTTTAATACCCACAACTTTTTTCAATTACACTTTGCCCCTCTTACTTCCTACCTTGTGACATGCTCCACCCTATAAAAACAAACAGAACTCTCCCAAAACATCTCCAAAAAATCACAATCATCGCCGGTGCCTAAATTTCATCAAATCGACGAAAAACAGTGTGTGTGTGTGTTTGTGTGTGTATGAGGAGTGAAAATCACCATGGATAAAGGTAAAGCAGTGATGAGTATGGGGCGTAGATGGGCAGTAGACTTCACCGATAACTCTACTTCTCGTGACATCCCTGATCCCCTTGGATTCACTCGCGCTTCTCAAGATCAGGTTAGTTTTTTTTGCTATACTCAAAAAATTATACATGGATGCTTGATTTATAGCTTGTGGGTTCATAGTGGGTGCAGTTTATTGTATATATATGTGCTTAATTTTGGTGTTCTAGATCGGCTGCTGGATTCATGTTATACTTTGAGTTTGATAGCCGTGATGTTTATGTTTTTTTGTTAGGATGATTCATCTTTGAGTAGGGAAAAGAAGAATGCTGAAGCCAATTGGAAGGCCCAAGTAAGAAAGCTGCGATTTTAATTTTTTTTTTATTTTGTATGTATTTTTGTTTTATAATGATTTTTGCATAGGAAGACTTGCGTTATGTGAATGAATGTTCCATTGTCGTGGTCATGGATGGATTTATTCTAGGGCAATGAGGGCCAGTACACCCATTTGACCATATATGTGTACTCCCTTCCGATTCAATTTGTCTGTGTTATTTTCTTTTTTCGTTCTTTTGCAACCACAGTTTAAAGGGAGTTTTGATACATTCTACGTATCTTTAGTTTTAGACTACAAGATTCTAAAGTATTCTTTACTTTCTTAAACTTCGTGTCTAGTCAAAACTAGGTAAATAAATTGAAACTAAGGGAGTATTTGAATTTTTTTTTAAAGATTATTTTTGTACTAAATCGGTAGCCTTTGTTGCAAAGGACTTGTGAGCACATTGATGATCTGTGGTGTATCTTTGTTTTGTGGTACCAATCTAGGAGGATTGTGTTGTGATGGGTTTGGTTTTTTATTGAGCTTTATGTGCTATTCCTACTAATTTGTAACTCGATTGCGAACTTGCTCTAAGGAAACATGGAACCTTCAAAGTAAATGTTTGTTTGTCATTTAATCTGTTCTAAGTACTTTGAAATAGTTTGCAGCATTTCTAGGATAGGAATAGGCTTTTCAGAGTAAGATTCTTTGCTTGCTTCTTTTGGCCAGCTCAGTGGATGAGTGGCCGTTACTACCCCACCAACCCAGGGTCCTTTATGTTACTGTAAGAAGAAAGAGGAGGTATGAAGTGTGGGACAAAATGCAAAAGTATGCCATACAATAGATAATTTTAAGGAGTTCGGCAACCCTCTTGATAAATCAACAGTAGTGAACAGTGCTTTGACGGTTTTAAGTTCCCCATAGGTTGCCTGTCAATGTGATAAATAGTCAAACTATGATGAATCCCATCTAGCATGGTATTGCTACATAGTTGATTGATTGATTGCATTTAGGGATGGCAATGGGGTGGGTGTGGGGTGGGTTGAGCTCAACCCGCAATTTTTTTTAAACCGCCCCACATATACCCACCCTGTATAAACCCGCCCCGCTTAAATTTTAAAGTTCTTTCATTTTTTAATTGAATTTAATTTTTTTTGGCTAATTAATGTCTCAACAACTAATTAACTATTTTTAGTTGACATCTTAACAATTCTTTCTTAATCGTTAATTAAAAGTTTCTAATTAACATTTTAACAACTAACAATTTACCGCACATGCCTAGTTTAAATTTTAGAAAAAAAAAAGTTAAAGTCAATATTTTATATAAAAAGTTTATATCTTTAGTTTTTACTAATTAGAAAAATTTTATTTCTTCGAATTCCTATTTGGCTTTTTAAACCCGCAACCCGCAACCCGTCCCGCCCCGCATTAGTTTAAAAAAATACCTACTTCAACCCGCGCCGCATCCCCCCCGCCCCGCATAGCTCTAAACCCGCCCATACCCGCCCCGCTCCGCCCTGTTACCATCCCTAATTGCATTCATTTATTGGCTCTTGATTAGAGGGTATACTGTAGTATTATACTTGGCAAAGGAATTCTGACCATATAATTGTTGGAGAACTAGAAAAGGTTGATCTATTACTCCCTCAATGCCATTTTATGTGGCACCCTTTACTTTTTAATCCATCTCAAAACAAAGTTAGCCTTACGGTATTAGAAAAAATTAACTTAATTTTCCTTTTACCCTTGATGAAATGAATTACAACCACACAAATATCTCAGGATTGTTTTAAATCACAAGTTTCAAAACTCTTATTTTTTTTCTTACATATTGAGCCAAGTCAAATGGTGGTACATGAGATGGGATGGAGTACTATAAGAGACACTCGAGAAATCACAAACTCATAACAGTGGTATAGGAAAGATGAGAAATAGTGTTCATTATTTTTTTGAGAATTTTCCGAAGGATATCTTCACATTAAAGCCCACATCTTCACAAGTTTCCCAAAATATTGCTGCTCAAACTAGCCTGAGGTCTCTGCTTTGAATTTGGGCTGGACAGGGTATTAGCTTTGAGACCTACAAAGAGTTTGATTGCACTGTGAAAAGCAACAAATTCCATGGTTAAAAGAAGTTTGGTTGTGTTGCACAAATTCAGAAGTCCTTTTTAAAAAAGAAGTGCCTATTTCTTGGTTTATTCTCCCATGAAAATTTCTTCACAATTATTTAGTGTAAGATTCTGATTCTGTCAAATGCTCTATTTTTCCTTAATGATACTAAATTCTTACTGAGAACTTACCAAAATATGAGACTACTGTCTCCTTTTTTGATTTACCTCTTCTTAGATCAGTAGGTATAATAGCTTTCTTACTCTCTATTTCTCCGTCCACCTATTCATAGTTTTATCAAATGTTATTAAAACAATTTCAGCTAGACTGCACTTAAATCTCATTGATTATGAGTTGTTTATTTCTAAATTCTGGTTTACAACTATTAGAATGTTGAGATGGATGCGTGGGCATACTATGAGTGACATGATTAGGAATGAGATTATCTGGGAGAAGGTGAGAGTGATATTTGTGGCAGACAAGATGAGGGAAGCGAGACTGAGATGGTTTGGACATGCGTAGAGGAGGTGTGTTGATGTCTCAATTAGGAGGTGCGAGAGGTTGGATTTAGGGGGTAAGCAGAGGGGTCGGGTAGGGTAGACCGAAAAAGTATTTGGGAGAGGTGATTAAATAGGACATGACACAACTTCATATTATCAAGGACATAACTCTAGAGGAAGCAGTGGAGGTCGCATATATGGGTAAAAAGTCAGTAGGAGTAGAATGTTGTCTTGCCTTATGACGATTTAGGGGTTGTCGTAGGATTAGTCGTGTCTTTGTAGTTGGGTTGTTGTTGCTTTTCAATTATCACATTATTTTGCATTTGTTATTGTTTTTCTTTTAGAATTTACTTTGTTCTTTTTTTTTAGCCACTATGTTATATCTATTGTTTTCTTCTTCTTTTACTTGGATTTTGATACATTTGAGCCAAGGGTTTTCGGGAAACAACTTCTCTATCTCCACGAGGTAGTGGTAAGATCTGTGTACACTCTACCCTCCCAGACCCCACCTTGCGGGATTTCGCTGGATATAACCTAAACTCTTTATGCAAGAGCTCTTTCCTTGTCTCACTTTTTACACAACAATCATGTACTTAATTTTGATACTCGTTGGAACAGAAAGCATGGGAAGTGGCACAAGCACCTTTCAAGAATTTGATGATGATGGGTTTCATGATGTGGATGGCTGGAAGCACAGTTCATTTGTTTAGCATTGGTATCACAGTCTCAGCTCTGTGGCAGCCTCTTAGTGCTCTTCAAGGTGTTGGGAAAGGTCAGTATCATATCAGAAACTATTGAATTAACTGTTCTGTTGTTCTTGTGTAGTGTAGTTATACTTTGACTAGAAATGGATTTCTTGGTTGAAATTTGTCTCAGATTCAGGCAATTTCATACTGTTTGAACTTTTGCTGAATTAGTCTATGACTTGATATGACTGCTCCTTTTATTTCCTGTTACTTATCTCTTCTTATGTTTCCTTTCTGGGGCAGTTTTTGAGCCTTACAAGGACAGCAAAGTGGATCTTCTTGCGCCAAAATTAGTATTCATTGCACTCAATCTAGTGGGTTTAGGACTGGGCTTCTGGAAGGTAGATATTCATCTGTTTCACCTATGCTATTCAGCATCAGCTTCTCTGAAGATATTCATCTCTTCTACTGTTCTACACATGTTATTCGAATTTCGACAGCAGTTCCTCTGATAAGTGGTTGCTAACATGGAACTACATATATTTTGCAGCTTAACACTTTGGGTCTTCTTCCAACTCATGCGTCAGATTGGGTTTCATCCTTGCCACCTGCCCAGGTTAGATTTTTTAGAATTGATTGCGTCTCAACTCTTTTTTCACATATACAAATTGAGGCTTGGAAATCTTAGGCTGTTGGTACTGTTTGAAATATGTTTCCGAAAGAGATATTGACATATTCTAGTATAATACGCGTACATGAGGTTGAGCAATTCTACTTTCCTACCCAGTCATTGTCATCGAGCTCATAGAAAATGGAACTGATGTGGTACATGAAATAATGAAAATCCAAAGAAAGATTGTGTTCTCGTTTCAGTTTATAACTTAAATGTCCTACTTCATTATCTTTGGCCTCATAATCTTTTCTAAGATGGGTAAATCAGGCTGGCAGTTCTACTTTTCCATGTAGTCATTGTATTCATGCAGAACTTGGAAATGGAATTTATGTGGTCCAAATAATAATGTAAATCCAAAGGAATTTTCTTGTTTGAAAAGGTTATATAATTTTATTATGTATGGAGGAAACACTCATATACCAGCAGTATATCAAAAGGCAGAGAATTCACACAGAAATATGATTCTCTATGAAACATCCAATTTTCTATATAAATTGAAACCACATGGTGTACCAAAACTAAATGAGGGATAAGGGATCCTCTAATGTACAAAATCATTCTGACCCTTCAAAAGCTTATTCACATTTTTTTTCGCAATACACATTGATGCTAGTGGAGCAACATCTTACTCTCTTCATCTTATCCTCCGTTTTCGAGAGCTTATTCCACATTTTCTACACAATACGCATGAGTGCTAGTGGAGGAACATCCCACGGTCTTTGTCTTATCCTCCATTTTCTCAAGGTCCGACCTGAGAAATGCCTCCTTCACAATGTGTGGAATCAACAATTTTAGCCCAAACCATCTCTATATTTTCAGCCCGAGCGAGACACTCTGATGATGTAAGGGGAGGTAGTCCGTGTTCACTGGAACTCTTTGACAAAACACTAATCTGGCATTTGTAGTTCTCCTTGTCCTCAAATATTAAGTAGTCAGAAATGAATCACTCTTTTTGCTTTCAATCAATTGTAGAAAAATATGCATCGACATCCTGATGATCCAAATTTATTTATGTGAAATGTGTTTCATGAAGAGCTTATAGTAGTAGGACTTTGCAGAAAGCAACCCACTATTCCCCACTTACAACTTCCAAGAATTTTGGTCGTCACGAGAAGAACTCTGTTTATGAAGCAATTCATTTAGACTTCGGAATTTCGCTGCCTTCCAGTCCAGAGGTTCTACTAAACCTTAAGTCCAGTGAACTTGTACCTGTTCATAGGGTGTGCTCTTTTATCCTAAATATCTTGCAGCCATTCTCCTGGATAGGGCGTTGTTAGTAAGTGAAGATCTTTCACGCCTAGATCACCCAAAATCTTGGAGTTTGTAACCGTCTCTCAATTTACCAATGAAACTTCCTTCTCCCATCAAGTTCCGTGAAAGTTCCTTCATAGTTTATCCAATTTAGCTGTGCCTGTGACACTGGTCACAACTTGTAACAAAGACATAAATCAGAATGTTGGTCTATATAGGTTTAGAGGAAAGAGTTGCACCCCAGTTGCAAGGGGAAGACTCATCAGTTCAGCCATCATCTATGAGAATGTCACATGGTCCTTGAAGGACATCATCTTGGACATGATCTTATAGAATGAGTCTTGATCTGTTGAACTTTCCAAATACTTGGGAAAGGTTGTCTTGACATCTTGCTTCACTGACAGCACTAGGCTATGTCTATCTATATGTGAGAAAATAAAACAATGAGTGGTTCTTGACCCTTCAGTCACTTCATTCATGGTGGGAGCTGATAAGCTACTTAGAATCTGCTACCACACAACACTCAAAAACCTGGTCTTCTCTGATAAATGCATTGTCAATCTCCACATTCAATTCTGCTCAGCATTTGATTCCACTCAGATAAACATTTGATTAATCGCCCCATATAATCTCACGCCAGTATGTCTTACGTCTCTTCTGCTCACTTCTTTTTCACGGAATTATGGGTGGATCTAAAATGAATATGATTTAAGAACCAGAATTTTAGAGATGAGGAATACATGGAACAAACAAACCATGTTTGCAATCTCTCACCATCCACATCTTTTTCTCATTTTCTCCTAAAACAAATTTCTCCTCTTTCAACATTTTGGACTTCTGTTGTTTTCATTAGCTGGCGTGATTGAAAACTACTTTTATATCTTATTTTCCTCTGCACATATTTGTCCTTCAATTGTGTTGTATTCCCTACATATTATGCAGATTTTAATCTTCATTATTGTTCTATCTAGCATGCGTTTTCCCTAGCTTTTATATCTGGAAGTGATTGGTTTAGAAAATCATTAATGGATCTATTGTGTTTGAGTACCTTCCATTTTCATAACGTTTTGGAGTCGTTGAAATGCAGGAGGTTGAGTATTCTGGTGGAGGTTTTCCTTTGAATTAAACAAGACAGAAGATCTTGGATTTGGTCAAGATAGAAATTACATTTCTTGAAGCAGGAGTTTGACAATATTTTCCTGATGTAATTGAGGATAAAACACAAGATATTTATAATTCATTTCTCTCATGACATCTATCATTATTGTCTCACAAACTGCATGATCACTTTTCTATCTTGCTCATCCTCAGAAAAGCCTATGTTTGTTGCATCTGGAGTTAGCCATGATGTTTTTTTAGTGCAATGTTTTTAAAGGGACCACTTTTGTATCATATAGCTATGAATACTTTATCTTATGATAGTTGAAATTCCAAGCATTCCCATCAGTTCCCAAATTCTTGTCCAAATTATTGGTATTTATCATTAATTTTATCATATTCTTTTTTGGTTCCCCACCTGGTGTTCGGTGTCCTCACTGGAGTTCGATTATATTTGAATTCGTGTCGCATAGAGCCCTATCTGGAGGAAGCACTCTCTATTAAAAAAAAATTCTTTTCCAGGCTCGAATTCGAGATTTCTGATTAAAACATGAGTAGCCCATCACCGCATTCTTTGGTGGTAATTGTTATCATGTTCAAGATAAAGGGTTGACCATTTTGCACTGTACCTTTAACAACTTTATTAACTTAAACAAGATCAACATGCTTATTTCTTTGTTTTTTGTTTTCACATGTGCAGAATCTTGTAGAGTTACTTTTTTGGGGGCAATGCCACTACCTAGTACTTTCTTCTAAAAGATTTTTATTCAACATCTACATATCTTTTATTTCATATAATGTGTTGATGCTCATACCTTACTCTACAAAGTAGGGATAAATCTGTGTAAACTTTTTTACATACTTATTCTTTGGAAAAATTACGCAGATAAGTAAATATGTACTTGTTAATTAACTAATATTAGCTATAGTTTGAATTAATTACACCTTGTAGCAAACATATAGTTATTATTATAGTTTGAGTTTTTGTATAATTTGCACGCTTTATATGAACGTTGTGCATGATAATACAAAAGTTGTGCACAAATCAAATTGTATAGAAAAATATACAAACACCGTGAACTGTATAATGAATTATATAAACGTTGTACACAAATTATATAGTGTAACGACCCGTTAAGTCGTTTTGAGATATAGAGTTTCGTATATTGTAAAATATTTATCTTGTGAATTTTAAAGGGGTGTTTTGGACTTTTTAGGTAATCTTATTCTACATATAGTATATTTATTAAAATAGGATTAGAGTTTTCAATTATAATAATATATATATATATATATATATATATATATATATATAAAAGAAGAATTATAAGCTTAAAAGGGCCGCATGCGCAGCCCTATGGAAAGATTAAAACACAAGAAAGAAAAATTAATGAAGAGGAAGATATCAAGGCAGTGAAGAAAAATCAAAGAAGAGAAAGAAAGGATCAAAGCAAGAATAAAGAAGAGGGAGGCGATACCATACACCAGGTAAGTGCCAAAATCTTGTTTGTTATATACGGACCAATATATATATATATATATATATATATATATAGAGTGACCCTTATTACTTTGTAATGGTGTGGTAAGTTGAGAAGATTGAAATTGGGGGTTTGTATTATACAATTGCATGGTGTGAATCAGGATTCAGGATTTCATGGTACGTTATATTTGCGATAGTTGATTCTGTCAAGGTACAAATTAATTAGATAATATATTAGATTTTAAATATTAAAGATACTAAACTTATTGTTAGGCTTAAAATTCTTGGGAATTGATTATAGGATTGGTTAGTTTTGGGGTCTAAGCTAGACGTATATTAGTATGAGTATTATTAGTTTTGAAATCTTATTGTGATTATTATTTGACTAGATCAATATATTGTTAAGTTTGTATCGAGATTATGTTGTTATGAGTTGTATTAATATTTGTCATCTCCTTATTATTGTGTGAACATTCCCATTTGCATTGACTTTGTGCATTTGTTATGTGTTTGCTAGATGATCCAAGAAAATAATTGAAAAGCCGAAGGAAAATGGTTCCGGTTAGAAAAAAAAGAAATGAAAAAGATGTACTATTTCTAGGGACGTGTCGCACGCCGCGATGGATACTATGATTCGAGGGACGTGTCGCACGCCGCGACGGATACAATGATTCGAGGGTCGTGTCGCAAGCCGCGACAGATACATGGTCCATGTGTGGACCCCATGGGTCCCGGTCTGCGAGACAGCGGGTGTGTATCACTAGGACATATATGCATCACTATTATTTGACACTGCATTACATCATTTTCATCTCACGGCATTCATTTCATCCCATAATACTCTGGCTTGTTATGATTATATGGTGTTCTATTGAGATTGGATATTCGTTAAACCATTTGACTTGTTTATGTCTTTACATGATTAGTTTTGGTATTGACTTAATGACACTTGATGAATTAGCGAGAACTTGATAAATTGTAGAATTTTCCTCCATGACTTGAAATTGGGATAATGAGAATTATATTATTATATGCTTTGATCATAGGATTTCGAATAGTGTAATCGTGAAGGTTATGAATTATTGTATTGTGAAATAGTTGTGAGATTGTGACCCTTGGAGGCCTGATGCTAAGTGATGATTATATCTACATTCTAGTAATTCTCTACATATGATATATATATTGTAGTGGGACTTTTCTGAGTGCAGGTTTGTAGTTTGGCGATATGTGGTTGGGTGTTAAGGAGTTTATTGGTTCTTCATTATTTTACTTTAAGTTAGTTTCATTTGCTGGGTACCGCGTGGTTTTTGGAACTCACCCCTTGCTACATTTTTGTAGGATACGAGCCCGATCCCTCTGGTTATACTTTTCTAATTACAGGGTCGAGCTTCCGGATTATTCTTAAGATAGCTGCTTATGTCTTCAGCAGACCTTCAAGGAATCCATTATTATGTTATGTTATATTTGAGAATTAGACCTTGAGATATGTATTTTTGAGAATTCTATATTTAGAGGCTTGTACATGTGACACCAGTCCTTCGGATAGTTGTAGTCGGTATTCATATGATTAACAATTGTATTAGTCTATTCATCTTCCGTAATTATAGTTAAATTTGGATTAGTAAGTGTTAGGTTGACTCGCCTTGGTGGGTTAGGTGAGTGTCATCACACCTGAAATTTCGGGTCGTGACAGTGAATTATAAAAACGTATACAAATATTGTGTGAATTATACAAATGCTGCTATAACTATAGTTACAACATATAATTACCCAAATTATAGCTATGAAGAATAATTAAGGTATTTTTGAGTGACTACATGCGAAAATTCCTCTTATTCTTTTTCATATTTCACGTGTGAGATTATACTGTACTTATTATTTTATAATTTGATGATAAAAACTCTATATTATAAATTCGTAGCGATTATACCCTTCGGTGGAAGAAACGTCTAAAAGAGTTATTATTGTGTGGTCAAAGAGTCACTATTCAAGTTGTGAAAATGCAGGTCAATGTCACTATCTAAGAATGCATTCAATGGACCTATCATTGTTCATTTTTTTAAAAAGTTTTTATCGAGAATTCATTCGCAATAACCTATCTAGTATAATTGTATAAGTGGGATTATTAGAACTCGTTTAATTTATATTATTTTATATCTCTTATTCCCATTTCCTCTTTACCTTGTTGGAATTAATAAATGATATGTACAATTTATTTACATTATTTCTCAGCCAAAATCATTTATATCATTGGGATGCTCATATAAAACTTTTACAATCTAATTAGAAATTTGTTCTAATTAACTTCCATTAAAATCGAAGGTAAAATAATACTTTTGGTCCCCCATTATAGGTAAGCATTACTTTTATATTTATCCTTCAATTAACAAAAATAATTATTTTTGGTCTCTTAAAGTAGACAACATGTAAATTCAAACTATTTTTTAGAAGCATGTTACTCTCAATTATGGAGTGAAAAAAATAGTATTCTCAAGTTCAAATTAGAGATATATTTGAATTTGATTTGATATCAAGGAAATTTCATATAAAATTTTGATATAGACTACTTAGATTAATATATCTTCTTTCGTATGACCTTTTATTCTTGAAAAAATATGATGTTTATTAGTGTCCTAAGCTCTTTTATGAAAGAACAAAATATCTTCTCGATAAATGCTTATTCATGGATAAATCAGTTGTCTCTACCTTAGACAGACAAGAAACATAACATGATTTGACTAACTTCATATTGAAATTAACCGTGCAAGAAATCTTTCGTCCTAAGTCAGGTCTAACTTGCTTTCTCCAGTTCAACGAACGTGATTATTTGCAATGTCTTATTGAATCCATTGTTTGAACTCATAATAAATAAAAAATTACTTCTGCTACTCAATTGAGAGCTTTGAGCGAACAAGAGTTGTCACGATAGAAAAAAAATATATCTATAAGGAACCAATTACTCTCATCTTAAACAAATGCGTAGCTATTAAATCCAAAAATATAAATGACTAGATGATTTTTTTGAGAAAAATGTTACAAAGATTTTGAGTGGTATTTATTAAAATATCATTAATTTTTTTTCACGTGATTATGAATTGTTTGATAGAGTTATAAAAACAATATTGAATAAGATATTAATAATATTGAAATTAATTAATATTGTGATTGTTATACTGAAATTATTTCTTATCCAGTATTTAGTTTAATCTATTAAAATCAATATACACTGCTATATTTCTAAAAAGACTCGTTGTTTACAAAAATATCATTTACATTTATAGTTTTGTATTCTTTCTTAGAAAAACTTTATTATTCATCCTTAAAATTTTTTTAAAGAAAAGGATAGTTTGGTGCACTAAAATTTTCGCTATGTGTAGGGTTCGGAGAAGGGACCAACCACAAAGCGGCAGCCTTACATTACATTTCTATCAGAGATTATTTTAAGGCTTGAACTCGTAATCTCCTCATCACATAACAATAACTTTATCAAAAATATTTTTGGTATTCTTACTTAAATTTTTTAGATAAAGATTATAGACTAAGAACCACGATATTTTATAATTTTAACAAAAATAGTATATAATTTTTTTTTATCTTTTAGAAATTTTGATGGACATAGTCGTCCATATCTTAGTCAAGTGACACCAAATTTTCCAACCAAATGAACATTACATATATTCAACATGTGCAACACATTTTCTTTTGTTTTTCCAATGAATACCCAATTGGTTGATGTGATAAACTCCGCCGACCAATCTTTGTTTTTCTTTTTTCGAAAAAATAAAAATAAAAATTAGGATAGTTTGGTTTCTCATTATCTGTTTTATATATGTTAATTGTATCATATTTACATATTGCCACGTGCTATTCATTACTAGTCACTCTTTGTGTTCACTTCCCTTTCCTTTTTGTCATATCTAGTATTTTCTGCTTATGAGTTTTGAGATGAGGGTTCCCAGGAAACAGCCTCTCTACTTTTATGAGGTAGTGATAAGGTTTGCGTACATTCTATTTTCCCCAGACCCCATTTGTGAAATTTCAAGGAAAAAAAATATTCATGTACTAAAATAATTACAATTCATATTATATTTGGTGATTGTTTTTTTTTTTTATAAAATTCAATACATTATATATCGTGTTCGATTATTAATTTACAAAATATGTATAAGATATAAATCAATTTATATACCTTTTCAATCAATTTACATTATATTTTTTTAATCAGTCCAAAAAAGAATAATACCTTTTATATTTAGTACTGATAATTAATCACATAAATTTTTATAACTTATTTTAAATCATAAATTTTTAACAATATTCTTCTAAATTTCAATTTCAAATATTAAACACTTTCACATAAATTAATATAAAATAAATATTAATGTGTATAAAATAAAAAAATCAAATTTGACCAAACTAATCTCTTTATAACACATTTTTTTTTCTCACATTAGACATTTCATATTAAAACCGACTAATCCAAATTTCACGCTTTACACACTTTATAAGCAAAGTCTTGTGAGCATTTCAAAAAAAAATTCCCCAGCATATTACATTCTCCCCTTAAATCCTCTCCTTGTGGCTGTCCAGCCTCCTCCAAAACACTCAAGAGTACCTTTCATATTACTTGGCTCTTTTATTAGTGGCCCTTTTTCTCTCTCTGTCTACTAACTTTTTCTTGCTATGTAGGATTCTTGATGCCCCAGGAGAAAAAAAATCCAATCTTTATGTTATATGGAAAGACCCTTTTGGATTTGCCATTGATTTTGTACTTCTTTTTCAACCCCTTACAGTAACAGAAGAGAAAGAATGATGCAGCATTCTTCTGTGACTCAAGAATCTGCTAACCCCTTTGGTTTTGCATCTCAAAAAACCCCTTTTGTATTCAATTACTCAAACAGTAACTTCACTTTAGATGCATATTCAAGTTTGCTGTCTAATTACTTGTATTTTGATTCTGGGGGAAAGAAAGATTCTTTGAATTGCAAGAATAAGACAAAGGCTGCATCTTTATTGAGTTTGAGTATTAGTAGTAGGAGTGCTTCATCAAGCATTAGTAGAGCTCTTTTTCAGTTTAACAAGGCTATTAGATTCCATTGTGAGAAAATCCCTCTTGGGTTTGCCTCAGTTGGTGGGGGGGTTCATTGTGGAGAGAGCAATGCGGTTAGAGATGAGGGGAGTGTACTGGAGAACGACGGGATACCCGTCAATGGTGTTGAATCAGAACCTCCAAAAAAGGTACTTATTTTGATGAGTGATACTGGTGGTGGTCACAGAGCCTCTGCTGAAGCTATTAGGGCCGCGTTCAATGAAGAATTTGGAGATAAATATCAGGTCAGATTGATGGAGTCCTATTGAATTCTCACCTAATAAGCATAGACAATTTACGGTTTAAAGTCAGTGGGTTCGGAGTGAGTACAATCAGTTATAAGTTTGTGTTTATATGTACATATATGGTCTGAACTGAAAGCATTAGATTTGGTTGAACTTGTTGCGAGGGCTGTGCTTATTAGTCGTGGAATTATGTATGTTTTATGTGATAATGAATGAGAGATATGAGTATGTTGATTTTGTTATTTCCATTGCAGGTGTTTATTACTGATTTGTGGACAGAACATACACCCTGGCCTTTCAACCAATTGCCACGGAGTTACAACTTCTTGGTGAAACATGGCTCTTTGTGGAGAATGACATATTATGCTACTGCTCCTCGTGTAGTTCATCAAACTAATTTTGCTGCTACATCTACTTTTATTGCTCGGTAAGAATGACTTCTTTGATTTGGCTGATTATGTAAGTCCCTCAATCTGTTAGCATTAATGATATCTTGACATGACTAAGATTTAATGCGTGATTGATGAAAATATTGGTAAATCTCGCAACATTTATACAGTTGTCTTTTCATCATCATAGTGCAGTGTCTATTTTGCAAGATATTGTATATTTCAATACAGTAAGGTTCTTTTTTATTTCTTGTCAAAAAGAATCTGTTGTCTATTTTGTCGTGTTATCACTGTAGGACATTTGTTGAAAGAAAATTTGGTAAAGTCTATTCTGCAATCTCGCAATATTCTGCATCCCCATTTTGAATGTGCTGAGAGCTAGATGTGCTTTATACCACTATCAGCCTTTATGTGTTTGCTTTCTGTATCCCTTTTTAATATCATTTAACTGAATCAAGAGTGTGAACTTGAACATTGGTAATATTCACATGTATCTTTAGCAAATTTTGTTATATCACGTAGCTGCTTATCATTCAATGACAAGCCACCTCCTAGGGTCTTAATTCAAGGACTATTGCCAGGAGTTCATCCTTAATTCTTCATCTTCTGCCAGTGTTAAGTGATAAGGTGTTTTTCTTTTGGTTTGGTTTCTGCAAAGTATGGACATTGATTATATAGTTTTAAATAATGCTGTTAAAAACAATCATCTGCCATTTCAAATGGCAGAACAATTTGAACTAAGATATGGAGTATTTTACTTTCAAAGTTGGACGTATCACCCTGTGAAAAGCCATAATTTTGTCAAAAATGGATACACATAATCTATTGATTCCGACTTAGATCTCCTTCTACTGTAAACTACTGTGTGCCTACTTGGTGCTTTTCACAGTTAAAGTCAAAGGTCTATTGATGGCAAGGTGGGAAACTTAAAAAACAATATTTTGTATCGAGCTAGTTGTTGGGTAGAATTAGGCCCAATGTCCTTTTTCTTTCCCATAGTATCAAAGCCATACGCATTCTCTTTCTTGATATGCTATCGCATTCCAGGTGTCTAGCCCTAGACATGCAGGGGATGTTACGCCTCTCATGTTGGTTGAGAGAATGAGGAGTTATCTCCTTATATGGTCTTTTCCTTGATGTTGGTCAGACTCTTCAATAATGTCGATATGTATGTGTCAAATCCTCCAAAAGTGGTGTATTTTTTGGAGGATATGGCGTGTGTGGCAACATTTTCGAAGCAATTTTGTGAGGTTATATGCTATTGGTCATTTAAATTGATCATAAGGGTGTGGCATAATGGTCAATGAAATGGGTACAAAGCTCAAAAACTAGGGTTTAAATTCTAGAGAAGACAAAATACTATGTGATTTCTTTCCGTCTGTCTAAGCTTTTGTGGCTAGAGTTTTAAGTACATGTGCTGGTTGGAGGTAGCAGGTACCCCTAGTGGAATAGTTGAGGTGCGTGCTAGTTAGTCAAAATCGGGCGAACACCACCAGCACCATTATAAGAAAAGGTCATTTGAAATAAGGATGGAGGTGCTAGTGGACCATGTCTCCCTTAGAAATAAGGACGGAAGGTCATGCAATTTTAGCTATTGGAGATACATTATCATAATAGTTAAGCTCAAGGCCATTCACTACCTACATTGAACTTTATACTCTGGAGGGGACATGGGTGCCCACCTATGATCAGGCCATGTGGCTGAGCCTTGGCCATAATAGTTAAGGCCGTATATCTTTATCAATAAATAGTCAAAGTCATATATTTGAGCATTTCATTTGATAAGCAGCTTAGCTTTTAGATGATCAACTTTCTCATCTCAGCTTATCTTGACTATAAACACTCCAAAGCATTTGATTGTAGTTTTATCCTGGGATGAGGAACTTATCTTCCAAATGCCTTACCACCTTGAATAGTTATTTCATTGACAATAATCTTGCACCAATCAAGATGAGTCATTGATTTTTTCATTGTAAGTACTATTGGGATAACAGATAAATTTGTAATTGAATATTATATTAAGGAGATAAACAGGCAATTCTGTATTTTTGTAAAATTTGTGCTTCACTAGTGTTAGGATTTTGCCTTTTTTCATCTTGCCTCCCACTCAAGAGTCTTGTCACTTTTTGCCTGTCTGAACTAACCTGTATAAAAGTAAGCCTCTTGACATAATGCAAATGACTTCTTATGCGTGTCTCAATTTGTATGGTGCAGTTTTAATTGTCAGCAATTTGCATGGTATGATATATTTGCTACATCCTCTTTAATTCTGTTATTTTCTTTTCTAATTGCCTTGATATGAGTTACTTGAGCCGAGGGTCTTTCGGAAATAGTCTCTCCACCTCCACAAGGTAGAGATAAGGTCTGTCTACACTCTACCCTACCCTCCCCAGACCCCATTTGTGGGATTATACATGGTATTGTTGTTGTTGAAAATTTGCATGGTATACTATCAGTTTTTCTACTTATGTTTCTCTTATTTCTCAGTTAATCATTTCTTTTGGTTTTTCTCTTAATATCATAACTCTTTCTGACATTCTGTTGTATTAATTTTTTTAACCAAAAAGATGTTTCCTTTCTATGCCTTTAGTATAAACATGGAATGACTATACATATCTGCATCCAGCTTACAGCTGATTAATTTCTTTTTTCCCTTGTAGCAGCTTCAGTTGTATAACAGGCTTTCTCTCCTACTTTGTGCAGTGAGGTTGCTAAAGGTTTAATGAAATATCAGCCTGATATTATTATCAGTGTTCATCCTCTAATGCAGCATGTGCCTCTTCGCATTTTGAGGTCCAAAGGTCTCTTGAAGAAGATCATATTTACCACTGTTGTGACAGATTTAAGCACTTGCCATCCTACATGGTATATTTTATAGTTATTCAACCATTCTGTTATTTTGATCCTTGTACTAATATAGCTCTTCAATTTCATATTTAGGTTTCACAAACTTGTTACTAGGTGCTACTGTCCATCAGAAGAGGTAGCAAAACGAGCACTGAAGGCTGGTCTCAATCCATCTCAAATTAAAGTTTATGGACTTCCTGTACGGCCATCATTTGTTAAGCCAGTTTCTCCCAAGGTAGGTGTAATTCCTCCACTTCTCCTTACCCAGGGTGCATGGAAATAGGGAGCCCTGCAATCTTACTTCTGTATCTTATGCATCATTTCTTTTTTTATGTTTTATTGAACACTATGCGCAGGTATTTATTTGCATTAAGAATTGGCTAATTTATTTCATCTACTTCCCGATTCGATCTATTCTTTCATGTTTTGTGTTTTGCAGAACAAAGCTCTGCCATTTTGCTGTCTTTTGTTAACTATAGTGAGTGTAAGAGCATGAATGAAACATTGCCATCTCATAGGTGAACTTTAAGATGTCAATAAGCATTATTGGCACTATAGAGTGTGTAGATGTATTCAGAGTATAAATGTGAACATTCCAGATTATAAGTGAGATCATTTTAGGCTGCAAAGATTTGTGCCTTTTGATATGGTAAACACCATACCCTCCCCGACTAAGCCCTGCCCAAACATTGGCCATTTATCACTTTGCAACTTGGACCTCCAACCTCTCATTTCCACTATGCTGTTGTTCAGTCGCGTTTTAATAGTTCTTACACGATTTCGCTCTTCAAGCCATACGATACAGGATAGAGGAGTGAGAGAACTAGTGGAATAGTTGAGGTGCGTGCTAGTTAGTCAAAATCGGGCGAACACCACCAGCACCATTATAAGAAAAGGTCATTTGAAATAAGTCTGTTGATGAGGCATTTGCCTTTTTTGAGAAGGTAATGATTTTATTTAAAAAGCACTAAGAAAATGCTGCAAAAGAATGTACATTGGTAGCCAAATCCAGAACTTCAGAATATCCCTATCATATTATTGTAGGGCGTAAGATCTAGAACTGATTCCGCATCATTTTCATATGCTTCTTTACACCAGAATAAAAATAGCTTAATACAAGTCATGTTGATCTTCTATATGGAGCCTGGCTTTTCTTCAAAACATCTTGAGTTCCTATCTCTCCAAATTGTCCACCATATGCATGCAGGAATGGTATCCTGCCATTTTGTTTGGCTTTTGGTCGTGCTGGATCTGTTCCAGCTGCTCAGTAGTTCACAGGGATTGTTAAGCATCATCCAACTGCTCAGTGTTGCAGGAGTCTATATTGGAATGTGATATGAAGAAGCACCTAGAGATATCATCACATCTTTGATAATTGATAAACTTGAACTGAATAGATTGCTTGTTGCAGTAGGAGCTTCTGATGGTGCCTCAGTCTATGTTGGATTAGCTTCTTATGTGTTACATTTCCTATCCACTATGATAGGGATGACTTGGTCATTTTCAGTCTCAAGGTCTGGATTGCTGGCTGACAGGAGATCTTACAAAGAGGATAATCCGGAAAGAGAAAAAGGAAAGCACCAACTAGGGTATTGGAGGTTAGTCCGGTGATAAGAGCACTTTACTTCCAGCCAAGAGGCTGGGGTTTGAATAACCAGTGGGGAAGTGGGAAAAATCCACTGTTGGCTGCTCGGGAAGGGGAACCAAATCATTAGGAAAAAAAAAAGTGGAAAGAAAAGCAATTGTAGGATCGTGGGGCTGTTACCTTGAAGATAAACTCTTGGCTGTATGAATTGAATTTTGTCCAAGTAATGAACATATTGACAAGCGATCTCACCCTGCAAACTTACTTGTAGCAATAACTTTTGTGCCTTATTTGTGTAAATCCAGATCACCTGAAAGAAGAAAAACTGGAAAAATTATATTGATTATTTGACAGTCATTGTAGTGAATCTCAATTAGGTAATTTAGCAAACATTCCCTCTGTCACACCTGCACTCCCAATCTTCCCGGCCCGACACCCCCTTCTACTTGTGTGCAGGATCATTTAGACTTCAAAAAAGATCAATGTTAAGCAATTTTGTGCAGGTTCAATTACACTTCAGGAAAGATCAATATCAAGCATATTCTGTTGTTTTTCTTAATCAGAAGTGTATTCTGTTTTAAAATTATAAGAGTGCTAGAATATTTCCCTTCTTATCTGTGGCAAACTTTTCCGGCCTTCTGTGGGTAAAACTTTCAGATTGCAAAGAGCTCTGCTTTGTTTCTTATACTATGTAACTGTGTAAAGATCTTAATCCTCATTGTTGGATACATGTACAATGGGATCAGCTGATGCATTGTGGTAGAGTGACCAAATAAACTAAGGACTTGTGATTTGCTGAAAGATCTAGGACTGGGATGTAAATAGAATTCTCTCCAGTGCTCAGTAAAAAACATTCTCAAATTGCGGCATTTTAAAGAGATCCTTTGCTAGCATCTTATCTCATTCACTTGTGACTGAATGGTTATCTTACTATTGGGTTCTTAAATTTTCTTTGCTCCATCTCCCGCATGATCATGCTTTTTAGACTGTTCTTTTAATCCAATTCTAGGTTGAACTGAGAAAGGAACTTGGAATGGAGGATCATCTCCCAGCAGTACTACTGATGGGTGGTGGCGAAGGAATGGGACCAATAGAGGCTACTGCTCGAGCACTTGGGGAGGCACTGTATGATGAAACTGTAGGGGAGCCAATCGGTCAGATCCTAGTAATATGCGGGCGCAATAAGAAGCTTTTCAACAGATTGTCTTCAGTGCAGTGGAAAGTTCCTGTTCAGGTATTAGTCACTGAAACTTTGACAGCCTGATGCTTTCACGCTAATGTATTTGTTGTATTGTCTGAAATTGTTGAGTATCTCTTAGAAACACTCAATTGTGAAACCTTTTATTTTTCTGTTTCATTTTGATTTTTCTGGTAAGGTTGGTATCCCATAATCACGCCATTCTATTGTTGATATCAGACCTCCATTTTCGCCCAATTTTCTTTTATATTAAAAGTTTCTCATTTGACTGGTGTACTAAGGTCACCATATATCATAAACTTTTATGATTATATATCTAGATCATGTATGTGCCGTCCTTGTCAAGTTTTACTCAAATAATAAGTCAGTGATCATAGACAAGCTAGTGATGGATGCTTAAAGACACGAAGGGCTGTAATTGTTCATTTACATTTTAACTTAGGGTTTATTGTCAATATTTCATACTTCTTAAGTACCGTGCTTTTCCTTTTAATCTACCTAGAGTAACATTTTGCTATATGTGAGTTGCAGATGTATGTGAGTGACTGACATATTATACCAAATAACCAATGTATGTAGTATATCTTTTGACTAATGCTTTACATGTTCAAACATTTATGCATCTCCTTGATCTTCTATATGGAGCCTAGTGACTGACATATTATACCAAATAACCAATGTATGTAGTATATCTTTTGACTAATGCTTTACATGTTCAAACATTTATGCATCTCCTTAGGGTATCTATGTCATGTTTCAGGTAAAGGGATTTGTCACTAAAATGGAAGAATGCATGGGAGCTTGTGATTGCATTATTACTAAGGTCTGTCAGTTTCTTTCGAGCTGTCTTCACTAAAACAAACTAAAAAAAGAGGATGAAATCATCCCCATAACCCCCACCCCCAATTCTAAGGCAAAAAGAAAAGGAATACTATTCTGACTATTCTGGTTGTCTGTAGGCTGGTCCAGGGACTATTGCGGAAGCCATGATTCGTGGACTGCCTATAATTCTTAATGGTTACATTGCTGGTCAGGTATATTGAGTTTCCAATATTATTTGGTTCTTTTTTCTTGGAGTTCCTTTTATTTGTCTTGCTCTTAATCAGAATACCTTTTTTAAGAAGTTCCCATCCTATTACTTGTGTCATCCAAGAGAGAAAAGCGGCTAATTTTTCTCTCAAATTTCCTTTTGAAATGTTTATCATTTAAACTGATAAATTGAACAAATTAGAAGAATCTGCTTCTTATGGGTAATTTCCTTCAGATTACTAATTCAATAATGCTTCCATCCAAAATTTATGCTGGGGGAGTAAAAGTTCAGCAAATTGAAACAATGAAGTGGGAGAGACATGGATTCGTTGCATTCCACTTAAAACTCAGAGGATAATAACGAATTGATTTTACAGAAAACTGCATACTGTCAAATATGACATGTGACCAAAGTACTACTACTAAGATGTTTGTTAAATATGTAATAGCTTACTGCATGAATAACCATGATTCATCTCTTCTATATGGTAGATCATCTTTGATGAGGAAGAGCTTTAAGAGGATTACAAGTCCAATTTCACCTATACTCTTGCTCCTTCTAAACTAATCTGGGATGGAAGCATAGTTACAGTTGTTTTTGTTCTTTCTCGGTTCTTCCTGTATTTGGGAGTATAGTGACCTATCTACCTCCTTGGTATGGTATCTTCAAGTTTGACTTCTCATTTCCGAGAGTGATTTCCAAATGGATTGATTTGTTAGTCAAAAAGTAACATGAAAGTATGTTCTTCTCTCTTTCTCTCTATCCTCCTCCCTTTTTTCCTGGCTGGTGGGGTTGACGAGAAGGGTGGAGTATCATGCTAGAGTTTCTAACAGGACCGAGAAAGGAACTTGGAATGGAGACAGGACCTGTTCAAACTTCCAAACGTTAATGATTGCAACCTGCATAAGTGTTTCACGTTCCTAACCTTTTCACATATTGCATTTGAATGCTTTTCATGCCGTTTATTGATGTCTTCATCATCCTATGAAACATAGAACGACTAAATTCCCAATATCTCCTCTGTTATCTAGTTTCATTTCTGTCGTCAATGCAGATGTTTCCTGTTATGCATAACTTTAGAGTCGTTCAACCTCTACTTTCTTATCCTTGTATGTTTGATCTACAACAGGAAGCTGGAAACGTGCCATACGTTATCCAGAATGGATGCGGGAAATACTCAAAGTCACCTAAAAAGATAGCCAGTATAGTCGCGCAGTGGTTTGGTCCCAGACAAGAGGAACTCAGAATCATGTCTCAAAATGCTCTAAGGCTAGCAAGGCCAGATGCTGTATTTAAGATAGTACATGACATGCATGAACTGGCCAGACAAAATTTTTGTACCTCAGTATTACCCTGCTTAAATTAACTACCTCAATCAACTGATTGGAGGTAGCAGGCACGTAGTGGAATACTCGGTGTATGCAAGCTAGCATAGACACCATCACCAAAGAGAATAATTATTATTATTTCAACTCAATTTTGGCTTGATTGCTGAGTAGAATGTACCATTGCCCTGATAAATATTCATTCAGAGTAAACTCCTTGGGTTTAAAGAAAATCTTTAATTATACTGAATATGTTGTCGTTGGTGTGCAAGATAAACAAAAGATATGTTAGCTCTAGAAATGTTAGACATAAGGTCTATTCAATGCTAGATGCAAATTGCATGACATAATGATTCAATATGAATATCATGAGTTGTCTTGTAAATGTTGAGGATTGTTTGGTATATATCCTCGATTTACTAAGAAAGATAGTTGAACCAATTACAGAATAAATACAAATATCTTGATGAAATTGACCAACATATTCTGGATGAGTAGTATTCAAAAAATCAAAAGGTTCAAATGTATAGATCTCTTCCTTAAGAGTTCACTATAGAAAGTCATTACAATACTCATACGCTTTTAACCAAAATTATACTTAAAAATAATGTATGAATTAATTCGAATTAATACCTTGCTCTCATTCACATGGTCTTTTTAATTTGAAAAAAATTAAAACATTTCTCTCAGTTGATAGAATATCCAAAACATGTTACTTAAACTAGGATAAATGTCATACATTTTTCATGCAATTAGAGTAAAAATATATATCTTCTTCTCCAATTTCATTTTCTCCTTTAATTCTAGCATTAGAGAGCAACAACAACAAACACAATCGACAAAGAAGATCTGGAGAGGATAGAATATATACAGACTTTATCACTACTCGTGGAGATAGATAAGTTGTTCTCGTTTAGCATTAGAGAGTAGAGACGCAAAAACTAAAAAGTTTAATAGTAACAAATAGACTTGCCGAAAACTTAAGGGTATCATTTCACAATACTACAATAATTCAAGGACTCATTTGACAATTCCCTCCATTTTCCCTCTTTACTTCCTTCCCTTTCCTTTCTTCCAATAAATTCAAAAAAAAACCTCTACTCTCCACTTAGCTATACATCCAAGATTCTTCCTTTCTGCAATTTCGGAGCAAAGAGCTAGAAAAGGTGAAGGGAGAAGTGAAATGGGTCATCGAAATCTCAGTCATTATCACCATTTAGAGAATGAACAACATCAATCAGTGGATGGGTTGTTGACCCTTTTCACAAAAGCCAACCATGACCTTACCATGGTTCAGAACAAGCTCGAGAAGGAATTTCGACAAGTTTATCCTGATAATGTATGTAATTAACGTAACCCCTTTAATTTTTTTGTCAAACTATTTCTGGGTTTTGATTTTCTTGAACTTTTGCTGGTTTTTCCCCCAAAAATTTGGGTTACAGGCAAACCCCATGAAGCTAGTTTCAAGGATTAAGAAAGTTCAGGATGAAATGAGTAGCTTGAAGGAGCAGTGTCGTGAGCTACTTGCAGCTAAGCAGGTATTGCGATTGTTAGATTACAACTAATTTCCCCTCAATCCCAAGTCTTTTGTGGTCACCTGTATGCAGAGGTGAATGTAGGATTTCGAGAACATGGTTTTACCGTTAGATTAAAGAAGAAAAGACTGTATTAAATGGAATTGGTAGTACAGCATTCAACGAAGTGCATCATTGAGCCTCCTTGTAGCATGGGTGCCAGCATATAATATTATGCCAATTTTGAAAACATAAAATAACTAGTTTTCCGGGAAGACCATGGGTTCTCGTACTCCATAATTTGTTGTATAGGTTAACCCCTACCTGCATGAATTATCTATATCCATCTGCTCTATTAGGATCTGTTTTATTTAAATGCAAGATAAGACTGCGTACAATAGACCTTTGTGGTCATGCCCTTCTTAGATGTTGCGTATAGTGGGAGCTTTGGTTTACCGGGCTTTTTTTTTTTTTTTTTTAATAATTTGTGTTTCATGCCAAATTAACATATGTATGTATACTAATATGTGAGTTTATTTGTCTTTTCTTCTTTGGAACCTTAATATTATTGAATTTCTCCTTAATATTATTGAATTTCTTACACTGGAGATAAAATTAATACTTAAATTTAGGAAGAAATGAATCAAGTTGCTTGAATCATGCCATATCTGTGAGGAACAAGGCAATTCATAAGATAAAAGTTTAGCTAGGTGTGTTGGCCTGCATTTGTATTGTTTGTAAAGTCAGGAAGAGGAAATATGTCAGTTGATTGCGTCCGAAAGAAAGAATTATAGTTTGGTATTAAAATAATTGGTGATAAATAACTAGAGAATGTGGGTTGATTTAACAAACTCCAGTGTATTTCAATAATCATGCTAACTGAGAAAAAGAAAAGGAGGAAGTTTCAAGACTTACTCCTTTCAAAGGGGGTTGCAGTGACTAGGCCCAGGCGAATGTTTACCAAAAGCACATGTCTCCGCAAAGTCGTAAGACCATCTATGAGGGACGACACCTGCCAAGTGCGGGAAAGTCAAGGAAGTTGGTGACTTGATGATAGGGGAGCCGGTGACCGAAGCCCTGGTGAACGGATACTAAACACGTTAGCTACAACACTGCACAGGTCGATACGCACAATGCATAGAATCCATCATTTACGGCTAGGAATATTGGGGTAGCTAATCCCATTCACTCCTATGTTTGCCTTGACATATTCATGTTGCATAGTGGCATGGGTAGCATGCATGGTCTTCACTACACTAAGGATTAGCAAAAGAACAACACAGAATCATTATGTATACGTATCTGATATAACCCAATACCCATAAACAAGCCTGTCTAACATAGAATTGAGCATTGAGATTGCTAGTTGTTTTTCTTTTTTGATGTAAGAATTAAAATAACATATGTTAGTGATGAGATGGAGGAGTCAATAAGAAAAGACTGCACCCCCTATTTTGTTGCTGTGATCCTCTTCTTTTCTTGTCCAATATTAGACTGGATTTCCTTCTCTTGTGCCCTGTTTTTCAAAGTATATAAAGCTTTTTCATGGTTCTTTAGTCAAAAAGAAGTTTTCGGATGACTTCCTGACATGCTGTGCTGAAGTCAACATGTCTAGATAAAATTTCTTGAGTTCCTTGTGCAAAGCTGAAGTCTGGTTACCAACATGGTACAAAGAGAAACTGATTGCTGCCCACTTCTCCATCCAAATGGTTTTTTATCACCTTTCAAACATCAAAACTTGTTCGCACAATTGCTTGGACATCGAGAATATGATGTTGGAAACTGTATAATCTGGTATAAGTTATAACTACTTTGAATCCATACAGCAAGTCGGTCAGAGTCCAAAATTTTCAACTTGTTCAAGTGGTTGTGAATGATGAACTAGTTTTGGTCAATTATACTCCAAGTTCACTTCCATATTATCGTAGAATCCATTGAAACATGATTATTGTTGATGGGAGACATTATATGAGATTTCACTAAGCGAATGGATAACGTTACCATGGACTCTGGACTTCAAGTCAACGCGGAGCTTAACAACTCACTTTATGATGTTTGTATGCTCATATCCTTTGAAAAAGAAAAGGAACAAAAAAAAAGATGTGTCGCATGTTGTTGGTACTAGAATGTGTGAGCTAAACAACTTATAAATACATTGCATTTTCATTTATCACTCAATCTGTAGCATTTAGTTTCTGATACCTTAGTCTACATCAGAAAATCTTCATATGAGAAGTCTTGCCACAGAAATTGAGTGCCTTAGTGATTGGATCCATGAAAAAGAGAAAGAAATGTAGTTTAAAAATTTATAAGAAAAATTAAGAAGGGTTCTTAGTTTTGTTTGCAGACTATGAATTTAGTCATCCTCTACCCTTTGATTTTTCCGAATATCCTCCTTCCCACAAAATCACAGTCTGTATATGAAATTCATGTATAGCTTTTCTGTACTTTAAAAGCTGCTACTGTTGGGACCAAGACTTTCTGGTTATTAGTAGCAAAGAGGTGTCCAATCATCTAATTCTTTATTTTATACGTTGCTTTTACTGTGTGGTGCTGGGATTTAAAAGCTTTTCTGCTGATTGCACTAAAAACAGGATTTGATTGATAAAGCCCAGGCAATCTTAGTTGGTAACAGGTCGTTGCTGCAAAAGTTGCAATTATCCACAGGGGTTCCTGTCACCAGTGATTCCTATGATCCCTCATATGCTAGTTTCAACCAGGTAACTTGATTTCGTGCAGCATAATCCTGTAGGATAATATTGTTCCTAAATTTATGGTTGAGTGATAAGCCATTCCTGTCCCGTCCATCCCTAACCATTATATCTGGATAGATTCCCTGCTTGAGTTGTAATCAGTGTGGATAATATATTATAATTTTCTTCCCAGAGATATCTCATAAGGTTCAAACATGAAAAATGATTTTGAGATGAGGGTTCCCAGGAAATAGCCTCTCTACCTCTATGAGGTAGTGGTAAGGTATGCGTATATTCTACCCTCCCCAGACCCCACTTGTGGGATTCCACTGGGTATGTTGTTGTTGTTGTTGTTCCTTCTTTGTCTATTGATTCCTAGGTTTTACTCTGCTTTGTGATAGGGGAAAATTACTGCAATTTTGTTGATTTAATCAAGACTCTGGTAAAGTTTGCAAAAATTTCCAAGTGGTGTCTAAAGATTGTGCACCATTTGCCAGCAAGCAACTCTAATCTGAAGGGCAAGGAATCCTGATTTAGTTTCCATGGCATTTAAGTGCTAGCTGTCATGGCAATATACCTTGCTATAGTTTTTCCCTCCCCTACCTCTTTCTTGGTGTTATATATCTCTCACTCACTCGCTCACTCACTCTCGCTCTCTGGCTTAATTTTTCTTTTTTCTTGATGTGCAGGTCATTGATGAATGGACAACTCAAGTCAGATCAAGAACAGGTACAGTATCATAATGGGAGTTCTATAACTTAAATGTTCAAAGTTTTAACACTTGTCTGGTGTGTAAATTAATTTTCTTATCTAAAGAAAACATAAAAATGAAAGTGAGGTAATTATTTGGGGTAAATACATGTCTAGTAGTTCTGTTGACCAACAAGTTTTTGACCATTTTTGAAACTTATCGGCAACACTTTTTTTCCTTCTTTTCTCATCATCATTAGCAAGCTGAACCTTAGTGATTGATGGTTTGTTGAATCTTCTTCGGAACAGGCTTTGACTTTTGCTCTGCATTGTCAACTTTGGAATCTAAACTGGATTGTTTAAATTAGTAAATGAGTGCAATGCAAAACCTACTATGACCATGGACTTGTTTAAGAACAATGCAAATTAGTGGAAATTAAAAGTTAGTTGTTATTACATTTTGTCCATGTAGTGATAAGCCAGAGATTTTGAGAACTCTAATTTGTCTAAAAAGACTCTCATCTCCAAGTAATGGAATGAAATAGGTCCGAATAAATCAAAACAAATATACAATTGATTCAAATAGGCAATGCCAATTAGTTTGGGTTTAAGGCATAGTTTGCTGGCTTTCTTTCTGTGAGTGCTTCGCAGCTCC
>DF360439.1:39187-61224 GCA_000787875.1 Solanum virginianum | reverse complement strand
GGACCTTGTCGATCCTGCTTTGCCCACACATCCATCTTAACATCCTCATCTCTGCAACGTGCATCTTCTGGACATGTGCCTTTTTGATGGGCCAACAATTCACATATAATACTAACATATACATATAGATAATTATTTGGAGATTAAAAATTTGACTATCTTATCTTGATTGATATGCATTTTCTGATTAACTGATTAGCAAAGAGAATTGCTTGTACTTTTAAAAAAAATTATTTCTACACATGGAAGGCCTTAGTAATTATATGATAAATTGTGATCTTATTAAGAGGAATTTTCCCATATAACTATTTAAAAATATTTTAATTATATTCTATGGTTATAGTTTCAGTAATTATATTTCGTAACTATAGTTATAATAATGTTTGTATAATTCCTGTAGTATTTATACGTTTGTATAATTCACTATATAATTTGCAGTTTTTGTATAATGTTTGTATATTTCGCTATACAATTCATGCACAACTTTTGTATAATTCACAGTGATTGTATATTTTGCTATACAATTTGATTCTCACACAGTTTTTATACAAATGCGCACAACGCGATTAAATCGCACGAATTATACAAAACTCAAATTATAATTATAGCTAGATATTTACTGCAAGCCATAATTAATTAAACTATAACTATATTAACTAATTAACTAGTATATATTTGTTTATCTGCACAATTTTTCTGTTTAAAAAGCCAAAGTCGTAATAAGTGTATATGAGTCGCACTGGAATAAGTTACTATGACTATCAATTTATCGTACCGCAAGCACCCAAACTGAACCTTACAATACCAAATTCATTGGAATAGTAATAATATATTAGTATTTTTTAAAAATTAAAAAATTACAATAAATAATTTGAGGACGTATTAAAATACGATATTTGTATTTGCATTAAGGTAGGCAGAAGACAAGGGAGTGTTCACCTGTTTATCGCATGCAAATTTTGTAATAATTACATAAATTAGTAGTGATCCAACATAGGATTTGTCAAAATGTCTTGAAGCCAAGAATCTCTCATTTCCAATCTTGATTTGGCGTATCCTTCCTTTGCTTCACTTAAGAGTATTTAATTAAGTTGATTGAGCTGTCATCATTAGATTCGCAAATTAAATTACTTAATTTGATGCGATATTCATAGTAAGGTTGAGATTAAATTTATACAATATTTGGTTAACGACACAAAGTTATTCTATCGTGTATAAAATTTGACGATTCAATCGATCTATGATTTATTATTTATGGATGTTGTTGATAAGATCCATCCATTCAGTAGCACCATAGGATGACATAGCCTTAACAGTGAAGGGCGAAGTTCAAACGAGGAACGACATGCGATGGATAGCTATGCATCCCGAGACGAGGAAGGGAGCGTAGTAATCGATGCTATGCTTTAGAGAGTCGAAAATAAGCATAGATTCAGAGATTTCCTAATAGGGAAACCTTTTTCGAATGACTGTTGAATCCATCACTAGGCAAGAGACAGCCTGACGAACTGAAACATCATAGTAGCTAGAGGAAAGAAAGCAAAATCGATTTCCGTAATAGCGGCGAGTGAAATGGGAGCAACCTAAACCGTGAAAATGAAGCTTTAATTAATTTCAAACTAAACCTGAAATATTTCATTTATTATGTGTATCAAATGATTTCTGAATATATATATATTTTTTATATTAACCATGTAATTTATGCTTGATATAGTAGATAAATTATCATATTTACTACATATGTTACTAGCTAATGCTTGTTATCAATATTTACTTAGAACTATTCTATAAATAATCAAAAGATTGTATTATTATTGGGGGAGGAAGGGTTGGGTTAGTAGAGATTTAATCGAATTTAATAGTTTTTGGCCAAATTTTGTATTTGTATTACAAATTTATTACATATATAGTACCAAAACTAAATAACATATGATGATCCTATTCTAAAAACTTAAAACCGTAAAAAAAATTTAACTCCATATTAGTGCACAAATTTTAAATTCTTTTGAACGAATTGAAATTTTGTCTTCCAAATATAGATCTTGTGCTTGCGGCTGTGAGGAAATTTATGTTCTTAATATCATCTCACACTTAATAAGAAGAAATACTTTTTCTGCGTCCATCAATCTTTACTTATTTCGTATTAATTTAACACATTCAAATATTCTATTTTCGATAAAAAGTGATGTTCTTAGTACTTTCGAACACTAATTAATTAGACAAAAAAAGTGTAATAGACATATGATGATAAATATAATGCATATTACTTGGTGCTAATTCAAAGCTAATTAAGTTTGAGTACCAATATGATCAAATGACTTCTTATAATAATACTCCCTTCGATCATCTTTACTTATTCATTATACTAAAAATAAATGGTTAACACACTTATTCAATTTGATATCCATTTTTTCCTTGCTATTAGATACTTATATTATTTAATATCTCATATATTTTTCAAAATATTTAATTTGATGTATTTAAACAGTAATGTAATAATATTTTTTAAAGTGTTTGTCAGATCAATAATAAATAATTATTACTGAACAGGAGGAGTAAAATGTTGTTCGACGCAAAATATGACCTAACGGGTTCTTGTTCTAACATATATACAATTAGTATCGTACTTTTTAATTTTTTTTTGAAAAAGTCACGTTATAAGTTGATCTATGACAATATCTAAAAGCATGCTAATGCGGAAACAAACGTAAAAGTCGATTAATTATCGAGTTTAAATTACATTATTTATATACGTTGTCAATGTAAATAAATTATTTGCTATTAGGTCAAGTTTATTTGTTTGTGATAGCCAGTAGATAATTATCACTTATCAGTAAATTAAATATCCTTTTAGTAATCTGATACTCCCCTAATTTGAAAAAGAATGATTTATTTTTTTTTTTGACAAAATTTTAAATTCAATTTTTTACATGACATGTTTAAAATTACAAAATTCAAGAGCATTTTGATATATTTAACATAACTTTAATATAGAAACAGAAAATTAAAAAGCCTTCTTTATTAAATTTTATGTCAAGTCAAACTAAATCATTCTATTTAATATTACTAACTATATATATAAATATAACTAATTTAAAGTCCGTCATGGAGTTTAAGTTTTACATAATATGTAATACATCAGCATATGAAGTCATATTAAGGGTTGAGTCAAACATTGGGAAATATGAAGGAAACTTCCTCTTTTGATTTAGTTGGTAATGGCTTTGATCCTCACGGCAAAATGATATTTAGCACTCCTTCGGTCTTATTTCATGTGGCGCCATTAAAAATAATTTATATTAAATTTTTTTGTATGTTTAATCAAATAATTTTTAACTAAATAAATATCTAATAATAATTTTAAATTATAAATTTAAATTTTTTTTATTAAATATCGTGTCAAATCAAAAAATAAAATGAAGAGAATTCTAAATATTTTTAGTGAAACAAGTAATTAAATTTAGAATTCGATCAACGACATGGACCAAATAATGTTTGACAACAAATATTAAGAAAGAAATATGCCTTTTTTGGATTTTGGCAGACACGACTTGAAAGACTTCCATTTCATACACGTAACTTAAATAAAACGCGTGGGTTAACGTAAATCATTATATTCTCTCTGTTTCATATTAAGTTAATTGTTGGGTTATTATAAAGATAAAGTTTAATTATATTTTTTTATTTTTATCATTTTTAAACTTCACACACTCATTTAATATATCATTTATTTCTCGTACAAAACTCAATCTTAGAAACTTAATTAATAAAGGATAAAATTGAAAAAAAGTTTCCAACACATCCCTTGAAAAGTGAACAATTCACTTATTTTGAAACATAAAAAATTTTCTAACAATTAACTTAATATGAAATGGAGAAAACAGTAAGTTTTAGATCAGCAGAACATTTATTGGATGGGAACTCATACAAAATTTGAAATTTATAAGTTATTATAGAATAGTAGTAATAATAATTGAATTGATAGTTAAATATTTAACTTCTTTAAATACAAATACAAGATCATCTATTCAAGGGTTTTATTCTGTATCTATAACATTTTAGAATTTAAAAGGTGCGAATAAAAAATTAAGTATTTTTTCAAAAAGACATTAAGAGACAAGATGCAATTTGAATAACACATTTTTCACATTGATGAGCTACAGCTTTTTCAATAGATTACGACTTTTTTGATGAGTTGTAATTTTTTCAATGACACGATAAACACAAGTTCATACTATTCTTTATATGCTATACGTAGAAGGATTTTCTCTCACTTTTCAAATACGAATTTTCTGATCTTCCTTGGACTTTTTTAAAAAAATATTTGTAATTTACTATCGTGAAATGAGTTCGTTGTTCACTAGAATTTGTTATAAAGCTATACGGATGAGTAATTAATAGGTTCTATCTTGGAAAGGTATATATATTCCATCACCTCATGTATATATATAATAAAAAGGGGAATAATTTTTTAAAAAAATATACGATGAATTCTGTAAGCTCGATTTTTATCCTATTCATTTTTCTTTTTGTCTTCTATTTTGCTGGTCTTTGAATGCAAATTGAATAGCATAACATACTTTATAAGTTAGTTCAGCTCATGAGAATGGGAGAGTCAAAAAAAGATTCTTCACTTTTTATGCACATTTAAAACTATGTAAAACATTGAAATTGTCCACCTCGTTACTTCAAAAGGTGATACTATATTATCTATTTAATTATTAAATTCCCTTTTCTTCATTTTTATTTGTTATCATTTTACTTATCAAGACCAAATTATATAAATTTTGATTAACAGTTTAATATGATTTTTTTATCATATTAATATAAGAAAGATTATGCAATTTATACCTTTTTTGTATAGTTTTTAACCATCTAACTTTTAGATTTTAAATATTAAATTTAGCTATTTCAATTTAGATTTGAAATTTAGTCAAATTAATTTTAAAAAATAAAATAATAATAAATAAAAATGAACGGAGGAAATATTGAACGCGATCCCTTCACATGTTGTTTTACCTACCATTTAAATTGAGAGGACACTAATTACAGAAAATCTGAATTAGTTGTGTACTTCAAATTCTCTTTCATAGGGTATGCAAAGTCAAAACTTTACATTAAACTAAGAAAAATTGACCAAACCTATGTATAGATAAATCACAAGTGAGAAGTGTTCTCTGAAAAAGACTTCCAACTTAAGGTAGACTTGTCCATGAGGAAAATATTTTTTAATTTCTCATATTCGATTATTGATAAAATTAAGAAGAGAAAAGTAACTTTCTTGATATACATAGAGAAAATAAATATCAAAAGTGAATTTTATGTTAATTATATCCTCAACACATTTCATATTCACTATCACCACTTATCAATCCCTACCTTGCATCCTTATTTCCAATAATATTATTATATTTAATAATTAATTGAAACATAAATTATTTATATGTAAAATTAACATAATATTTAATTTATAATCTCCCTACCTTGCATCCTTATTTCCAATAATATTATTATATTTAATAATTAATTGAAACATAAATTATTTATATGTAAAATTAACATAATATTTAATTTATAATCTCCCTACCTTGCATCCTTATTTCCAATAATATTATTATATTTAATAATTAATTGAAACATAAATTATTTATATGTAAAATTAACATAATATTTAATTTATAATCTAAAATTTTATATAATTAATATATAAAATATTTATATACTTAACTAATTTTTGTATTAATAATTGAGATAATTTTAACTAACTATCAAAATGATTCGACTAGCACCCTTGGGATGGTTGTGTGTAATTAAAAAAAAATAGGGAGGAGAGATATGAAAAAGACAGAACTGTATATTTATTCATATCAATGGTTGTCTGAATCTGTCAAAATACTCATCAATTTTCCCCAACCCCTCTTGAATAGGAGAGAGACAGGAGAGGAACCATCCAAATAATAATAAAAGAGGGTCTTTTGGTCCAAGAAAGAAGTGTGTTACTAAATCCAAAAGAAGTTGAAGAACCCCAAGTTTTTAGAATATTGTCTTTCAAGAAAATCAAAAGCCAGTTTCAAACTGTACAATTTATATGGTGAAACTTAATTTCTTCTCTTCTTCCATCAACTTGGAAAGCTCATACTTTTCTTGTGATAAGAAGAGTCCAAGCGGTTGAACAAAATCAGGGAATTTCATAAAAAGGATTTTCTTGGCATTTCCCCATCTGGGTAATCATTTTTTCCTTGTTTTATGTTCATTTTTAAGTCTGTGTACTAAGATTTTTGGTTAAAAATCTATTCTTGATGTAGTTACTTTTAATGTTGTGGTATGTGCAGGAATTCAGTGGCTGTTCCTTGATTCTGAGAGTTAAAAATTGAATCTTGAAAACTCTGTCAAAAATGAAGTGTTTCTTTTACTTCAAGGATAGGAACAGAAATAGGGAAAGAAAATCAGCACCAGTGGTACTTCAAGATCAGAGTAAATCAGATATTTCAGGTGGTGGTGCAGAAAGGACAACTAAGTCTTCATGTTCAACTTCTTCTGCTCGTAGCTTCTCTGATGTGTATGAAGGGAAAGCTCAGAATTTGAGGGTCTTCACATTCCCTGAGCTTAAACAAGCCACCAATAATTTTAATAGGTTACTTAAGATTGGAGAAGGAGGTTTTGGATGTGTATACAAAGGTAACATTAAGCCTGCTGATGGAAAAGGTGAATCAACTGTTGTTGCCATTAAAAAACTCAATAGAGATGGTTATCAGGTAAGCTTTTTTGGAGTGTATCTGATCTTTGAATTTATGTTTAGTTTGACTGGCAACCAAAATTTAAATGCTCACAAATGTGTTTTAGTGGTTTGAGTGTGGTCTTATCTGTCAAATTGTTATTATCTATGGAACTGTTCATAGCAGGCTTGTCTGGTAATGAAGCATTAATGATATCATCTATATTTTGTTGAAGGAGTATGATACTTAACATTATAACAATTTGGCATCTTTCTTTGGTGAAATGTGATGTTTAATCTTCCAGCTTTAGTAAAAAGAGCAAAGAACTAATGCCCTTGAATTTACCTGCTTCCACATCCTCGTTGGATTATTCCAGAGGGTGTACGCGTTATACATTTATATCTTGCTTGCAGGAGAGAGGAAAACAGCCAACTTTGTTCTATTTACACTTCCCTTTGCTCCCTGCACTTTGCTGTTGATACTATTTCCAAGCCACTTTTAGCTATCTTTGGTTCATGTTGATCATTTAATTGCTTCCTGAATGTGGATTATTTCTATATGGTAAGCAGTTTCGTAGAAACTTGATTTGATTGTATGAGAAGCTCCCTTTCTAGTTGAAGTTTGTTAAACAGAAACTAAATGTCCTTAAAGCATACACTTTCTTGCCATTGGTTGAAAGTTCTGGTTTTCACCATTACTCTGCAGCAAGTTATGGTTGACACATCTCGGTTCTGGATCTTGCAAACTTAAATTTGAAGGCTTTTGTTTTGGAAGCCAAACAGTTTTAAGTAGCTATCTTATTGTAAGCTGTAGTGTTGTGTTGATCCTCTAATTGTTGTGTAGGGTCATAAACAATGGGTAGCAGAAGTGCAATTTCTGGGAGTGGTAGATCACCCAAATCTTGTCAAACTGATTGGATACTGTGCCGTTGATGGGGAAAGAGGCATTCAGAGGCTACTTGTGTATGAATTCATGTCAAATAGTAGTCTAGAAGATCATCTTTTCAATACAGCCTTCCCAGTTCTTTCTTGGCAAAGAAGGCTACAAATAGCGCTAGGAGCAGCGCAGGGACTGGCTTATTTGCATGAAGAATTGGAAGTTCAGGTATTTTATTGGAATATTTTCTGAGTCCAAATTTTCATTAAAATAATTACAAGAGCACGAGCTCTTAGTCATATTTCTTCAACATATAACCCAAGTGTGGAGTACCGCTTAATGCTGAAGGTGAATGATCATTGAAATGGCTTCAGCGTTGCGGCCTGAAAAATGTTTCTCTATGCTGAGTTGTCTCTAAATGTTTTCATATATTTTCCTGATAGTTTTGCAGTTGCAAGTATTTTGACAGTGGAATGTGTCTCTTTGAACTTCTAATTGCAGCAATGTCTCTATTCAAAACCATTTCAAATTAAAACGTCAATCTGCATTGGCATCGTAACTGTATATTTGTTCTTTTGACGGTTTGACCTTCTGTCAAGCATGCAGAGGACTTGTATATGCCTATTCGCCACTGAATTGGTAAAATACTGGTTTTGTTAATGTACCAAACTTTATTGTTCTTTCTTCTTTCAACTGTACAGGTGATATATCGTGATTTCAAGTCATCAAATGTGCTATTGGATGATGACTTCAAGCCAAAGCTTTCAGACTTTGGGCTTGCCAGAGAGGGTCCAACTGGCATGCACACGCATGTTTCCACAGCGGTATGTTACATTGATCCCTGCTCAAATATGTAGGTTTTACATTTACTGAGAAATAAAAGCACAAGTCATTGAAGCATCTCTATGTCAAATGACTATAAATAACATGCTTATGTGACCAGGTTGTGGGAACATGGGGGTATGCAGCACCTGATTATGTAGAAACAGGACATCTCACAGCTAAGAGTGATGTGTGGAGTTTTGGTGTTGTATTGTATGAGATCCTAACTGGTCGACGATCCCTAGAAAGGAACAAACCAAAATCAGAACATAAGCTTCTGGATTGGGTTAAACGTTACCCTGCTGATGGCAGGAAATTCGGTATGCTCATTGATCCAAGGCTGGAAAATCAGTACTCTCTCAATGCAGCTCGAAAGATGGCTAAGTTAGCTGACACTTGTTTGTTAAATTCTATTTTTCCCTGCATAGCAGATATCAATATGTTGGTTGATAATTCTGGTTTACTGAATGAGTGAAATATATTTATTAGTTTAGCATGCAAATGAGGCATTGCCATTCCAACTCATTAGTAGCCTTGAGTTTTTGTATGCCTCTGGGTGATAGAAATGAGAATCCATTATTGTGGTGGTTATGTTATGCTCAAATTTTCATGAACATTTTCTTTCTTTTTTTAACTCAAACTAACTAGTCAGAAGAGGGAGGGGAGAATAAAAAAAAAAAAGGGAGAAAAACTTGAGTCAAGGTCAATGAAGAAACTAAATATTGATCTACCAACTACACACGCTGTGTTGACTGCAGTGCACAATTCAATGTATTGGACTTTACTGAAGCAACTGATTTTCTTTATATATTGTTTCTAGAGGAACTGAAGAATTATTACATGTACTAGTACAAATGATATGCACCACCACCACAAATGAAAAGGAAAGAAAAAGGGAGGGAAGAAGATTATGAAAAGAGGAAGGATAAAAAACTAACTTCAACATATAAATTAGGGAAGCTTGGGGTATTTTATGGAGAACTGAACGAATAATGAAGTCATCCTTCTTCTTTTGATGAAGAATAATGAAGTCACCCTTCTTAAAATGGTAATAATAATAGTTTTCCCTTTGCTTCTTACACCATTTTAGAAGTTCACTTGAACAATAAACGTTTCTCTTCTATTTTTATTTTATGTCTCGATATTGCAAATATCTACTATATTAAATGTGCAGTATACAGTTTGTGTCTTCTTCTTATCTTTTTCTTCCCTTATTCATTTTCACCTTATGCATCTGAATGTGATCCACAATATCATGCATGTTTGGTAATCTAATCAATGTTGATGCACTTTTCAACTTCCTCTGTGTTCTTTGCTTTTAATTGACATTGGTTTATATGTTTGTCTTGTGCTTTGATGTTCATATAAATCCCAACAAATTACTAGCCGATTTTAGAGTAGATTTTCTTTAAAGAGATGTAGGCGGTTGAACTTTTTTTAAGTAAATCCTCCAATTATAACTTGGAATCATTTATACTAGCCTTTCTTTTGATGTAATTGATAAATGTTGTCATAATATTGTTGCCATATTTTAGCAATGATTTCTTTTTTCTTCTTGATGGTAGTATGCACCTGAAGAATTTAATGCTTATGTGCTCATAAAGATTAAGATTACACCTGATTGATTTACCACAAAGCCAACTATGGAATTGTAGGCCTTGAGCGTCGTTGTTTTTAGCTGAATCACCAGTAAATTGTTGTATAAATTATAAGTTTCTTATGATTTTGAGTTGTAGATGTTGTGTAAAATTGGATCTCTGTAGAAAGAATATATATTTTTTAAATAATACTCTCTCTATCCCATTTTATGTGACACCCTTTCCTTTTTGGCCTGTCCGAAAAAGAATGTTACCTTATTCTAATTGGAAATAATTTTCCTTTAAAATTTCTCTTTTACCCTTAATGAACTGATTCTCAGTCACACAAATATCTAAAAATGATTTTAGACCACAAGTTTTAAAAGTCTTCCTTTTTTTCTTAAACACAATGTCAAGTCAAAGGGTGCCATATTAAATGGGACTGAGAGAGTAATAAATTGTGAGCATCATGCTCATTTTATTCAAATAAATAAATAAACAACCTACATATTGTATGCGAACAAATAAATGTTGTACTTAATTAAAGCATTGGCCCATCTAACAATTGTCCTACCAGGCCCAAAAACAAAACAGATATCTACACAGTTCTAGACTCTTCATTGGTCTTTCCGCTTTCTTCTTCAAGAAGAGTCTAATGGTTTACTCACTGTGATAAGCTATGTTCATCATCTTCCTTCTGGTGAGCGGCTTTCGATTTCCATCTGTCTTCTAGCTTCCTTTTCGACAATCCCTGCATATGAGTAAGTCTTTTATCCTCCTTAACTGATACAATAGACATCTTCTAATTTATGTAAGTGACCATTATTTCCTTCTATCCTCTACTCAGATGGCAGATCCATACTAATCCATGTCTCATCTCATCAAGAATCAAATATTACACTCTTCATCAGCATCAGGTAAAGTCCTTCTTCTCCTCCTCGAGTCTAGTCAAGTCACTCATTCCAGCTTATCTTTTAATGGAGGTTGCAAGATCGGAAAGAACGAGACCAAGGATCACCCTCCTCCTTTATGACCTACTGACGTTTTTCACTCTCCGACAAAGTCAATTTTGGACCTACCGTCGAACATCTTTAGTCGCCTCCTCTCGTCAGCAGAACCTCTGAAAGCTCAAGCACGGAGCTTCGTGAGAACCTCACATGACTAAATGATCATTACGATTTTTTCGATCTCACCCGCATTAAAGAGTCCTTTTTCTGTTAGCAATCTTGTTCTCTGGCGACTTCTCTGATCAGATCTGCTGGTTTTCTTCTTGCTTGCTTGCTTTCTCTTTTGTGATCATTGATCATTTTTCTCCTTTCTTTCTCCTTTTTCGGCGACCCTCTATTCTTCAAATCCGGTGAGATCTGACGACCCTCAATATTTTTGGTAGATTCAGGCAAACATTCCCCAAAGCTACAGGCTGGGGTGGATCTACATGAAGTTCTTCAGGTGCTCAAGCACCCATTGATTCCAACAAAAACTTTGTATATCTATATAGAGAATATGTATAAAAGGATATAAGATGCAAATAAGCGCCCACTAAACAAAAAGAGCTAGTAGGTGCTTTGGTGTTGACCTTGCATGTTAAGGTGTGCACTTTCTGCCGGTAGCCAGTTCAATACTTGCTAGCAGCACACTTTTTTACAAAAATTGCTCTTTTCTTGTTTTAATTTTTTTCCATGCTCTCTCTCTCTCTCTCTCTTAATTTTTATTTTCCAAATTGCATCTTTTCTTATTTCAATTAATTTTTTCATACTTTCTCTTTTTACAAATATTGCTCTTTTCTTATTTTTATTTTTTTCATGCGCTGTGTCTGTATTTGATTTATTTATTTTCCAAATTCTATCTTTTCCTATTTCAATTATCTTTTTTCATATTCTCTCCCTTTTTAACGACAACATCTATTGTCTGTTTTTGCATGTCCTCTAAAATTTAATGTAGGTACAAATTCTCCCATTTGTGGCCTACCATACTATCTATTATATAAATAGGCAAATGTTCTTTTCTATTACGAATAACAATTTTTTTTAATTTTTATTTTTCTCTTCTTTTTAAAGTATTTTTTTAATTGTACCTTTTCTTATTTCAATTTTTTTACATAATTTTTTCTCATTTTCATTTTTTGACTTTATGTTGTGTCATTAGCTTTTAACTTTTTTATTATATTTTTTTTATCTCTTTATTTGTAATAATAAGTTAATTTTGGGGATGACAATTAATCGTTGTTATCATTTTTTTATTAACATGCCTCGAGTTCCTACACATCTATACCTGTGATAGCTAGCAATTTTATGGTAAAGGAAGTGAGCACCTAGGATCTTCAAATCCTGGATCTACCATTGGCTACAGGAGTTTTTTAGTGACGTTTTGATCAACATCTTCCAAGCAGTCAGTTACTAGCGAGTAAGATTCTGGTGAAATTTTTTGACAACGGCTATAGTTCTATTTTCCGGTACTTCTCAGCTACACAACTTTTTTCGACCAGAATTCCAGGTGATATCTTCCAAATTTCTTCCTATTAACTATTGTAATCAATGTATTCTTTTACTTTTCTTTTACTTACCATTTATTTCTTGCCTTTTAGTGTTGTGGTTTCTTGCCTACTGTATTGTCTTTACCATATATTCCTAGATTGACCATTTTATTATATTTTGAGTTCACATACCATATTGTTTTGAGTTCACATACCATATTGTGTTGTCTTATCCCATAGACTTCTATAGTTTAATATCTCATTTATTCGTCTTGATTTTTGCATCTGATTGTTTGACTAGTGTACATTATACTTTATATTTTACTGTTCTACATTTTTCGATTGTATAGTTTGCTACAAATTGTTTTTTTCTTAATCCTTGGTAGTTTAGTGAGTTATTAGTTCTTAGTTTAGTGGCGTCGAGATTTGATGGTGGATTAGGATCATGCCGTCGATTGGGGCCAAAGTCAAGGAGTAGAGGTGGCAAGAGGGACGCGGACTTACTTAAGTTAAGAGTATGGTCATGGAATATAGGATCACTTATAGGGAAGTCCATAGAGCTTGTGAAGTGTCTTGAGAGACAAATTAATATAGTGTGTGTCTAGGAGACTAGATGGGTAGGTACCAAAGTTTGGGACGTAGATGAGTTCAAACTATGGTACTGTAGTGGCTCTAGGGATAGAAATGGAGTAGGTATCCTAGTAGATAAGGACCTTAGGGAGTACATGGTTGAGGTTAGGTGGTCTAACGATAGGATGATGTCTTTTAAACTTGTGGTTGGTAGTCATGTAGTGCATGTAGTTAGTGCCTATGCGCCTCAGTGGGCCTATATAAGGAAGTCAAAAAGTTCTTTTGGGAAGATTTAGATGAGGTTGTGAGAGGTATACAGATTACAGAGAAAATCTTTATCAGGGGAGATTTTAATGGACATATCGGTGCAAGTTCTAGCGGGTTTGAAAATATTCATGGAGGGTTTTGGGTTTGGGGAGAGGAACGGAGGTGGGACGTCGCTCTTGGATTTTGCCGAATCCTTTGAGTTAGTTATTGCCAACTCATGTTTCCCAAAGATGAAAAATCACTTGATTACATTCCAAAGCATGGTACCTAAGACTCAGATAGATTACTTACTTCTCTAGAAGGGTGATAGAAGTCTTTGGAAGGATTGCAAAGTTATTCTGAGTCAAAATATCTCCACTCAACATTGACTTTTAGTGTTAGATTTAGAGATTAAAAATATTAGAAGAAAAAAAAAAGAAGAAAGTTATTTATGCCAAATCGAGGATTAGATGGGGAGGCTTGACTTCTTCCCTTTCTCGAGAGATAGGAGAACAATTGAGTAGTTTAGGCGCTTGGAGTATTAGTGGAGATGTGAATATTGTGTAGGGCACTACTGCTAGTTACATTAGAAAAGTAGTTAATAAGGTACTAGGGTTTATAAGGGGAACTTTTGGTGGACGCTAGGGTGATAGGTGGTGGAATGAAGAAGTTCAAGGCAAACTAAAAGCTAAGAAGATTGCATATATGAAGTGGTTGAAGTGTAGGGATAATTATGAAAAGTGAAGGCTTAAGGAAGCTTATAAGAGGGCGAAGACAGAGGCAAAGACGGTGGTGTAGAGTGCTAAGACAGCAATGTTTGAGCGCCTTTATCTGGAGCTAAGTGATAAAGGTGGGGATAAGAGATTGTATAGGCTAGCTAAAGTGAGAGAGAGAGAAAAGTTCACAATTTGGACCAAGTGAAGTGCATCAAGAATGAGCAGGGTGAGGTATTGGTGGATGAGACTTCCATTAAGCTAAGGTGGCAAGCATACTTTCATAAACTTTTAAATGAAAAAATGGATAGAGATATTGAGTTGGGTGAGTTAGCTCACTCTAATAGCCATTGAGATTTTGGTTACTGCAGGTGTTTCAGAATTAGGAGGTTAGATGGGCTACTATTAGGATGAAGAGAGGGATAGCGAACGGACTCGATGAGATCCTAGTAGATTTTTGGAAAACTATGGTCAAGGATGGTATAGAGTGGTTGACTAGACTGTTTAATGTTATTATAAAGAATACTAAGATGTCCAATGAGCGGAGGAGTATAATGGTTCCATTGTACAAGAACAAAGGTAATATTCAAAACTGTAACAGTTACAGGGGTATCAAATTGTTAAACCATACTATAAAGGTTTGGAGAGAGTGGTGAAGATGAGGGTGAGAAAAAGTGTATCAATTTTAGAGAACCAGTTCGGATTCAGGTCAGGATGGTCGATTACTAAAGCAATTCATCTTCTTCGGAGATTAGTGGAGAAATATAGGGAATGAAAGAAGGACCTTCATATGGTGTTCATTGATCTCGAGAAGGCCTATGACAAAGTTTCAAGGGATGTCTTGTAGAGGTGTCTAGAGGCAAAAAGTGTTCCAATGGTGTATATTAGGGTGATAAAGGACATGTATAATGGAGCCAAACTCAGGTAAGAATAGCGGGAAGGGATTCAGATTATTTTTCTATTAAAATGGGACTGCATCAAGGATCTGGGTTGAGCCCTTTTCTATTCGATTTAGTAATGGATGAGCTAACACGGTCTATTCAGGAGGAGGTTCTATGTTGTATGATTTTTGCAAATGACATAGTACTAATTGATGAGTCTTGGGCTAAAGTTAAGAATAAATTGGAGGTTTGGAGACATGCTTTGGAATCTAAAGGGTTCAAATTGAGCAGGACCAAAATAGAATACTTGGAGTGCAAATTTAGCATTGGGAGGGATGTAACAGATAATGATGTGAGGCTTGCCAGTCATTCCATCTCCAAGAGGGAATATTTTAAGTACCTTAGGTCCATCATCCAGAGTAATGGCAATATCGACGAAGATGTCACATATCATATTAGAAAAACATAGGCGAAATGGAGGCTGGCCTATAGTGTTTTGTGTGATAAGAAAATACTACCTAAACTTAAAGGTAAGTTTTACAAAATAGTGGTTACATCGTCTTTGTTGTATGGGGTATAGTGTTGGCCAATAAAAAATGCACTTGTTCAAAAGATATAGGTCGCAGAGATGAGGATATTGAGATGAATGTGTGGCCATACCAAGAGTCATAAGATTAGAAATAAGACTATTCACGAGAAGTTGGAGGTGGCCCTTGTGGCTGACAAAATGAGAAGCGAGATTGAGATGGTTTGACCATGTGCAAAAAAAAAGTAACGATGCTCTGGCTAGGAGGTGCGAGGGATTGAATTTAGGGATTACTCGGAGAGGTAGAGGTAGACTGAAGAAGTATTGGGGGAATGTGATTAAATAGGATATAGCAAAATATCATCTCACCGAGGACATGATCTTTAATAGAAAGGAGTGGAGGTCGCGTATTAGGACAACAGACTAATAGGTTAGCAGGGGTAGGTTTAAGCCTGGCCTGGTGTTTCAGTGGGATAGTAGGACTAGTTGTGTGTTTTTATCTTGTGTTATTTTTGCCCAACTTATATTTTTGTTACTTCTATTGTATTTTTATGTTATCATTTGCTTTCCATTTTAGTCAATTTTTTTCTCCTTTTCCTTCTCTCTTTGTTTCATATCTAGTTTCTTCTGCTTTTGGGGCTTAATATTTTTCTGATGAGGGTTTTCCAGAAATAGTCTTTCTATCTCTATGAGGTAGTAATAAAATCTGCGTACATTTTACCCTCCTGAGACCCCACTTGTGGGACTTCACTAGGTATGTTATTGTTGTATAGATCATTTTTTGGGGCTTTTTTTGTAAAGATTTTTATGATGTTTGTCCATAGGCCATTGAGCCGATGGACTTCTATTCTCCTGTATTATAAACAATTGTATGTATTCCATTTGACCTATATGTATGTAAACTGACTAAGTATTGCCTTAGAGAAATAACGTAGTCAATTCCTGTCATTGTACATACCCCCATCGAGATGATTGCATATTCTCTTCGTCCTTATCCTTAGTGTTGGTATTTGACTCTTGTTGGCATTTAATATTCTCTTGCATGTAGTAGGGAGGTCTATAAAGGATCTAGCTTGTATATCGCTCCCCAATCCTGTAAAGCTAGATTAGCAATTTTATCTGCCAACTGATTAGCCTCTCGATATGTATGTTTAATTGTGACATTCATAGTTGTAGTGAGCTGATGAATTTGTTTGATTTTTTCTCACTTTTCCATGGAATCTTTCATTCTTTGAGAAGTATTTTCTATAGGACCAAAGAATATGTCTCAACAGATTTGATTCTTTCTATTCTTTTTACAAAAACTCAACCCATATAATACCCCTTTCGATTATACTTCCGTGTTAGTCATTATTCCCAACACCTTAGCTTCTGCATATATTAGATTTCCATAATTACTCCTTATGTAGAAATCATAGGAACTTAATCCAGGGTTTCCTTTGCATGCTCCATCTGTATTACACTTTATCTAGCCTTCCTCAAGAAGCCTCCATATAACTGGATAATAGTGTAGTTTTGGCTTATAGCACTGTGGGACCTTCAATATTTCTTTCCAATCACTTGGAATACTTATCCATAGGAATCTAAATTTAATAAGGAGAAAAATAGTCTGCTGGCATTGGTAGATAAGACTATTCAAACTTACCACTTTTCCATGTTTCCTATCAGGGGTGGACCCAGGGTATGGGGAGGAGGTTCATCCGAATCCCCTCGGCAAAAAATTACACGGTATATATAAGGTAAATTTTCTATATTTTTGTGTATATATTAAATTTGAACTTCCTAAACAATAAAGAAAGTTTAGCATAGTGGATGGTAAGTCTCCTTTTAAATGAACCTTCATGCTCAAGGTTCAAATCTCAATTAAAGCATAATTTTTTAGCTTCTCCTAATTATTTTTTTCTATTAAATTTTGGCTTTGGAACATAATATTAGACTATTTATTACTATTCCCTTGGAAAATTATATTTTGTTGGTTTATTTGCACATTATTGTATTTTGTTGGTTTATTCGCACTATTATGCTTTTACATTTCGAACCCCCTAAGTTGAAATTCTAGATCCGCCAGTGTAATTCCTATTATTTCTTCTTTTCCATAGCTCCCACATTATCACCACAGGAATGATCTTGTAAACCAATTGAAGCTTTGAGTTTGTAGATTTTTTTCACCATTTAAGAATCAGTTGTTATAGATGTAGTCCCTCTATTGCAATTCCTGCACATGAAGTAAAATATTTCCATAGCTTTTGGGATATGGGAGTTTTTAAAAGGAGATGAGACATAGTCTTCTCCTCATACTCCGCACAGCAACAACACCTTGATACAATCTGAATATGTATCCTTCTAAGATTATCATCTGTAGGCACCCTTCTTCTCCACTGCCAGTGTAGTTGGCCAATAAAAAATGCACTTGTTCAAAAGAATATGTATCCTTCTAAGATTATCATCTGTAGGCACCCTTCTTCTCCACTCTCCATAGGAGAAAACCTTATTTTAAAAGGCAGTCCCTTAATCTAAATGCATTCCCCCCAACTTATTTTTCCATTTTCCTTCTTAATATCTCAAAAGCAGATTTGGTGGAGAAGGATCCATCATTACTTGGCACCCACCTGGGGCAGTTATTTAGACATCTCCCAACAGCAGGATTCATATTCATGTCAATATGCTCCACCATTTCAATAGATATCAGATTTTTCAATTTGTTAGTATCCCACCTCCCTTCATTGATGAACTCTATAACTTCCAAGTCTTGATCCATCCCTTTTTTTCTATGAAATAAAGTACTCCTTGCTTTGTCCAATTAGCTAGCCAGAAATTAGAATTTCCAGCTCTGATTTGTCACCTCATCTATAAGTCTATCATTTTCTTCCAGATATAAGCACATCTATTCCTTTTAGCCAAACATGGATGGTCCTTTTTACAGTATGATGACATCCTAGATTGTGATGGTCTTGAAAAGCTCGAGGTATCTTAACCACTGCGATTATAACACATACTATAACTTATTATCTACTTATGTATATTGACTTGTCCTATCTTCCTTAACCATGTTTCCTCATCACCTTTGCTTGATTTATCGGAATGAATTCATTCCGACAAAGTTGCAGTCATTGATAAATTAGGCGTAAGATGCACAGGATGCCTTACAGTTTGGTTCTGGCCTTGGGAGGATTCTTCTCATCATTCTTTTAAAGTAGGTGTTAAAGTTAATACTTAGTGGTCTGATGAGTGGTGTGAAGGTGTTGTTGTTGGATTTTGATGTCTGTGGAATCTTCAGGTTTACTTCCCTGGTAAGAAATGACAGTCCCCAAAAATTGAAAAGTTAAAATAGAAATAGAAAACAAGAATAAAAGGAGAATTCTTCCTTATCGGTTGATTCATAGCAACCTTGCATAAGGATAACTCAATAGCCAATGAATGCAAATAGGAGTTTAATTATTTTTAGTTCTTACTTGAATCCATATGTCTAAGCTCAACATTTTATCTTAAATTGACTTTCTAACTCAACTGTGCAAAAAGTTCTAAATAGGAAGCCTCACTTCTAGCTAATTTGTTGTCTGAAAGTTTAAATGGTCTATGTTGGTCATAGACTGATGCCCAAAGTTGTTCTTTTTCATCTCAATAATAGGAAAAAATATATTATTGGAGATCCACAGGAAGAATGTGAGGACTTCAAGAGACTGGGTTGATGACAAATTGGTTGATGTTGAAGGAAAGGAAGAATAAAGTCGTTCGTAAGTTGGAGTGTAACTTATATATCCAGGTGCAGTGTCAAGAGCTGGGTAACTATGAGAATTAGATGGCTCCTAAGCTTGTGGCACCTGAAGACAACAAAATGGCATCAACTTCGAAACACTCAGTAGAGAAGAGAGACACCTATGTGCTTAAATTGAAAATAAGATGGTGTATTGATTTTCTTCCAGGAAACAAGAACTAATTGAAAGTATTGTCATCTTCGACAAGTTCCCAGTTTGCGTTTGTAAGATTTAATATTTCTTAATCACCATTATCATAGCTCACCTTATGATCACCATTTTTTCATGATATTATAATGTGAGCTATGATGATGTGATCAAGGAATATTAAATCTTACAAATGAAAACTGGGAACTCGTCGACATTGACAACACTTCCAATTAGTTCTTGTTACCTGCAAGAAAATCAATACACCATCTTATTTTCAGTTTAAGCACATGGGTGTCTCTGTTCTCTACTGAGTGTTTAGAAGTTTATGCCATTTTGTTGTCTTCAGGTGCCACAAGCTTAGGAGCCATCTAATTCTCGTAGTTCTCCAGCTCTTGACACTGCACCTGGATATATAAGTTACGCTCGAGCTTATGAATGACTTTATGTCTTTCTTTCCCTCAACTTCAACCCATTTGTCATCAATCCAGTCTCTTGAAGTCCTCACATTCTTCCAATGGATCTCCAATAATATGTTCTCACCTATTATTGAGATGAAACAAAACAACTTTGGGCATCAGTCTATGAATAATATAGACCATTTAAACTTTCAGACATCAAATTAGCCAGAAGTGAGGCTTCCTGTTTAGAACTTTTTCCACTGTTAAGTTAAAAAGTCAATTGAAGACAAAATGTTGAGCTTAGGTATATGGATTCAAGTAAGAACTGAAAATAATTAGACTCCTATTTGCATCCATTGGCTGTTGAATTATCCTTATGCAATGTTTCTATGAATCAACCGATAAGGAAGAATTCTCCATTTATTCTTGTTTTCTATTTCTATTTTAACTTTTCAGTTTTTGGGACTGTCATTTCTTACCAGGGAAGTAAACGTGAAGATGATCTCTTCCACAGACATCAAATCCAGCAACAACACTTTTCCACCACTCATCAGACCACCAAGCATCAATTGCAACACCTACTTCAAAAGAATGATGAGAAGAATCCTCCCAAGGCCAGGGCCGAACTGTGAGGTGTCCTATGCATCTTATGGCCAATTTATCAGAACCTGTAACTTCGTCGGAAGGAATCCATTCCGATAAATCAAGCAAAGGTAATGAGGAAACAGGGTGAAGGAGACCGGACAAGTCAATATACAAAAATAGATAATAAGTTATATCATATAAATTTTAGTTATAATCGCAGTGGTTAAGATACCTCAAGCTTTTCAAGACCATCACAATCTAGGATATCATCATATTAAACTTTTAGATGTTTTTGGCTACTTGTAGGACCTTACACCTGAACCAACACCCTTTCATGCCACTATCAAGGCAAAGGACCTCTACGTTGTCACCAACTTCAAAAGACAACTTATGTTAAGGCTCAGCAAGTTGAATTCCTACCGGTCCAATGTCTGGATATTTTATTTTCAACTTTGGGTATGGTGGTAGTTTGCCTTGTGTTATCCGGTTGCCTGAAACTGACTTTCTTCTACCAGAATGGCCACTCTCACCGACACTTCTACTCCCCCCAGGTTTGTGTGTTGAAGAATCTTCTTCGGTTATATTTTGCGAGACCTCATTGGATTTGGGACCAGCCATTGAAGCACTTCTTCTCTTTTCTCTTCTTTGGGTATCTACAAGACAAGGAAAGTCTAATTTACTATACTGTAAAGTAGATTTAAGTTAAGACAAAAATAATTTAAAAATAATTTATAACTACTATGCTTACATTCTTTCTACAGAGATCCTATTTCACACAACATCAACAACTCAAAATCATAAGAAATTTGAAGTTAATATAAAAATTTACTGGGGATTCAGCCAAAATCAAGGACGCTCAAGGCCTATCATGCCATATTTTGCTTTGGGGGTGATTGATGTGTTGTCAACATGCAGCACTTTTGGTGCTTAAAACTTATGATTTTGTGTGTTCTCAATGTGATATTTGTGGGTTTTATGTGTTTTTGTTTTTAGATTTGCAGGATTATATTTTGGCTATTATTTGGGGCAAAATTGTAGAAGATTGCTGGTTTTTGATGATTTACGAGTCCCTTTATGGATTGTAGAGCATTCTACGAGTTGTAGAGAATGTTTCGTGACAAATTCCAGTGAGGGATGATTTCTGCAGATCAGCTTAACGAGATTTGCATACGAGTCGTAGTGCATTCTACGAGTCGTATTGATAGGTTTTGTGAGGATTTTTAGTGAGGGACAATTTGATGAAGTTGAAGCCTACGAACATGTAGTCGAAGTCGTAGATCAGTTTATGAGTTGTGAAGTTGTGTCGTAGAAGATAAGTCCAAAATCCTAGGAGCTGGTTACGAGACCCCGACTATTAGCTGTCGAAGGCACTACGAGTCTTAGAGACCTTTTGTGGAGTTTGCTTACCAGTTTTTCTATTTTATTTAGGACTTAATTGTAATTACCATAAATAGTTCTTTTAGGTTATTTTTTGGAGGGGGGACGTCATTATTCAGTAGTTTTAGGGTTTGTACTTGGAGAACTCAATACTTGGGAGAGAAGATTGTGAGAAAACACTTGTGGGTAAATTTGATCTTGAATCTTGTGATTCTCATTCTTCTTGGGCTTGCTTGATCATAATTCAATTGTGTAAGTGTTTAATTGTATTTCCTTAATTCATAATTTCTTCATCTACACATAGCATGAGTAGCTAAATCCACAACTAGGGTTGTGGGAACCATGAAGAACTAACAAAGTAAACCCGAAAAC
>DF360439.1:0-37322 GCA_000787875.1 Solanum virginianum | reverse complement strand
ACACATACTCTATGCCTATATGATGTTACCATGTAGGAACCGGAGCTCCTCACGATCATCCTTATACTCCACATGGCTAGTACTATCTCCTCAAAGCAAGTTAGTGAGTCCTCAACTTCAAGGATATACCTCTCTTGATTTATGCTATGTATTGACTCTTCTTATGTTAGATACTTATGGCTGTGAGGGTAAGCTCGGAGATTGTCTTGGCCCTACTCCTATCTATGTATTAGAGGTGTTATTGGAACCTTACGACATGTTAATGCTATATTATTGGCTTGTTATGTTTCTATGGTATCAAAGATGTTCCTTAGCCCCATATTTCCCCCTTTTTCTACCTATTGTTGTTGAATAATTGCTTCTACGACCAAAGATATGTAATGATATGTTAAAAGGCTTGATTGGGGTCCCTTCTAGTTCCCCATTCGCCATATCATGTCTAGGCCCTAGGCTTGGGTAGTGACAAACTTGGCATAAGATCACTAGGTTGTTAATAGTCCTTGGCATCCAACATACCGCATTGATTAAAATCTTATTCATGGTTGTATTGTGCACCACAAGTATGGGTAAGAGGCTATGAGACATTTTAGGAAATGTTTTCCTTCTTCATGATCTACGTCATTCTATAGAAGTTAGGTAAGATTTTCCCTCTAATGAATGATCTTTGCCATTTTTAGATCATGCCTAACACAAGAGGAATAAGAGCCCATACACCAGAGGAACAACCAGCTTTTGGAGAGCTCCAGGATGCTCTCACCTTGCTAGCTCAAGCCATGGCTAACCAAGTCAACCAAGGGGTCCAAGCCCCTCATACTCCTACTCTGGCATCTCGGGTGCGGGACTTTATGAGGATGAACCCACCAGAGTTTTATGGGTCTAAAGTGGAATAGGATCCTCAAGAATTTGTTAATAAGGTGTAAAAAGTGTTGGCTATTATGGGTGTGAGGTCAGAAGAGAAGGTGGAGTTCGCGGCTTACCAACTCAAGGGATGGCTCAAATATGGTATACTCAATGTAAAGAGGAGAAGAGGAACAATAATGTGATCCTTTGGGAGGAGTTTAAGACAGCTTTCCTCAATCGGTTCTTCCTTCTTGAGCTTAGGGAGGCCAAAATGATGGAGTTCATGAATTTGAAGCAAGGTTCTATGAGTTTGAGGGAGTATGTCCTCAAGTTCAACCAACTCTCTAAATATTCTCCACACTTGGTTGCCGAGTCGAGGTCTAGAATGAATAAGTTAATGATGGGTGTATTTGATTGGTTGAATAAGGAATGTCATGCTGCTATGTTGATTGGTGACATGGACTTGTCTCACCTGATAACTTATGTCGAATAATTAAAGGTGGAGAATTTGAGAAAGAGAAGAAGTGGTGAGGCGAAGAAGGCCCATTTTGTTGGTAAGTTCTAAGGTCCCAGGGTTTGGTCGGTTTCACCAAGGCCACGGGTTCTTTCATGTTCCTAGTGAGAGATTTGCTAATGACTACCCAAGGCCCCAAGGAGGTAGTGGTATGGTGCCTAGACCTATGTGCCCAATATGTGGTAGAGGCCATGATGGCCCATGTTTGAGGGATTCTTGCTATAACCATGGGAAAGTGGGTCACAAGAAGGTTGATTGCCCTCATAATCAAAACAAGGGTAAAGATGTTCATCCATAAGACCGGGGTGCAAATGTGGTTCCTTTAGGAAGGGGAGGCCAACAAGGTGATGCCCCAAGATACAATCAGTTCTATGCACTCTAAGGGAGATAAGGGGTTGATGAGGTGCCCGATTTCGTAACCGGTATGTTAATGGTCTTTGATTTTGGTTGTCTCTCGTGATATTAGTTTAGTTTACTTTCTTATTGATTATTGCAACCTCCTTGTGGGAATTGACTTGGTTAACTACTTGGATTGCTTTTTGATGAATTTGTCATGAGTCTACGTATTCCCTATGGGTTCAACTCTAACCTTAGTTAGATCTTATATCTTGACAACGACTATTTTATCCTCTAAGAAGCGTGGTGTAACTTGGGTGATAACAGTTATCTATGCATGAGATTTGTCAAAAATTTTCAACCATTCATTCATTCAACAAGAAAGACAAAAACAAAGTAACAAAAATAAACAATACTCTATTACAACCCAAATTGAAATTTATTTACAACCCAAAAAGTTAAAAATTATCTAAATATTCATTAATAACACCATTCATGAAAATGAAATACAATAATTGTCTCATCAAAAATAAAAATCTAGAAGATAGGGAATTTCTAAAGCTCACCTTTCCTAACAAAATAAAAAATAGCCTCAATGTGCAAGGGACAATAAAGAGTAAGCATAAGAGGAAGTAGTGAATATGAGAATCTCCCTATCAAGTCAACCCTACTGTGGTGGTAGTGGTGGTGGTGGTAGAGCTAAAGAAGATGCGATGGTAGCATTAATGCCCTCTTCTGCTGGTATGCTCTCAAGGTCAATATCGGGCCTAGCAAGCTCAGGTGCACTCACACTGGATGTGCCAATCATGGACTAGTATAGCACAGAAGCTACAAGTGCTGCATCTACCATCTTGTTCTCCACTCCATCTAGCTCTTCTTGATCCTCTAGGCTTTGCTCCTCTCTCAATGACTCCTTATCAGTCTCCTAGGTGCTCACCTCCTGAGTCCTCTTTATTGCTATCACTTCGAGACTCTACATTCAACCCTTCATCTAAGATTAAAGCCACATCCTCCTTGAGTGGTAGATCTTCTAGCTCATATAAAAATGTGCTCAAATTAGTAGATTGAAGGGATAGCACCTCTTTCTTCAACTTATCAATATCAGCTTTCAGTGCTACTATGTCTTCACCACCATCCTTCTTCTCAACTACCATTATTCTATTCTTTAAATTTATTAACTCCTTCCCATAGTCATCAACCTTAGATTCAAGCCTATCCATCCTCAGCTTGTGAGCCTCTATTAGCTCATGGTGTTTAGCCTCAGCCTTCACATATGTCTTTAAAGCCTTGGCTATGGATTCCTCAACTATCTGGGGGACAACTGACTCATCCTTTGTAGCCTGAAGATCAGCTGCTTTGGCAAGCAAAAATAGTGGTTTTAGAAAGAGGGGGTTGATCATCTGTGCCTTCTATTTTCTATAGGTCGTACAAGAGTAGAAAAAGAGTGTGAAGCTAGGGAGGAAGAAGATACACCTGTCTCAGTGCCCAACTCTGCAACTCTGGACTAAAGGGCCTCAACATCAATTACTAGCATTGTGTTAACCAGCTTCTTCCTAGTCCTGTCCTCCTTATCCTATAGGTATTTAGCCTCAATCCGACCAATATTGGTGATTGCTGATGGAGTCACCTCTGTATCAATCTTTTCTTTTTTTGGGACCCTAACATGTTTTCATAAGACTATAATGAGACTTGGGAATGGCAAAGAAGTTTGCTCCTATTTTTCTCTAGAAAGGATCTATGAGGAAATGATTGATATAAGATTAAGATCCTTTTTCTCAATTGTACAACCCACTAATGCAACTTTAGCATAACATACTACTGACTTATTCTGATAAGTCATTAAATTATTGCTAATAAACCTAAACTAGTAACATAAAGGTATATTGAACTCCTTCTTTACAATGATTGCCCCTTCCTTCAACCATGAGGGGGATGGGATCCCAATCAGTGGAGCTAACCATGGTTTGATATCTTCAAAGGGTTGAAGCTGCAATAGATCTTTCAAGAAGCTCCAACTCCGAAATATACAACCCAAAGCATCATTAATTTTTAGTCTCTCCATATGGCACTTGCACACCTCGAACCTCTACTATATCCAGGGGTTTTAATACAGTTGGTACCCTGCTTCTGCTCTTTGGTACAACTTGGCTATAAGATTCATAGAATTCACACACAATACAAGGCACATGTGGGTCTCGAGGTTTTGTAAAGCTCTAAAAGGTATGGAATTTAAGAACTTCCCACACTTCTGGGCACCAAGCAGTCAATCCTTCTATTGATAGCTATTTTTCCTCCATGATTGGCCTCTGCTCTTCAGCCCTGAGCCTGTTTAAAAACTTTGGGGTTGTGGCTTCCTAAGTTTTTTGAGATGCTTGTAAGGTAGCGTCATACAGGGCTTTGGTTTTGGACTCACTTTTATGCCTTTTTGGGCAAGACTCCCTTGGAAAGGATGAAGGTCTTGTTGATTTGGCTAGGACATGTTTTCTCTTGGTCATTTTGCACAACAGGCTTCAACATTCTTGTGAGAAGCATTGACAAACAATTAGGCATAACATTTGATCAAATGAAAGGCATTTAGAACAAGATGGACATTTAGACTGCATATCATACTCGATGCATCTCCAAGCTGATTTAGTAGTCAAAATGACCATTGCCTGTTATGACTGGCAAGGCCCTTCATCCATTCACCCAAAACTTCCTTAATTTTCACCGACCACATAGATGAGTTGCACATACTAGCCTATCACAATAAATCAATAGAAGCTCAACTACTGGCTATCACTATCACATGGTTTAAATGGCTATGCATTCGATCAAACGATGACTTACCCTTAAGAATGAGGTCACTCAATCTATCATAGGGAAAGTTCAATTGCTTAATAGAGATCAAGGGTTACTCAAACTTCACCCGTAGTCTATAGAAGCAATCAATCCAACGCACAAGCACATTTTAAGAACATATTCATACGATCATGGCATTGTTTCAATTGAGCACACTCAAGCATCCTAGCACGCATAAGAATTGGGGTCAAACCCATAAACTAATCAACAATGAGTAAACAAAAACCTTCATTCATAACTCCAACCCAACTCATTCATAACCCTAATTTCAACATTCATAAAGAGATATGAAAATCCAAAATAAATCATATAAACATGTCATACAGGGTTCTAAGGTAACTCTAAACTCCTAGCCACATATGTCTCTCAAGAATTTCAAAGTATAAAGCAAGATTTTCACATCAAAAACCCTGATCAATCTCACGAACAATAGCTTCTTCAAAGAACTAGAATAACGTGTTGAAAATATACCTGTTCAACAATAAGGAACAATGAAACCTTTGGTGAAGCCTTTGATGATTATTCTCAACTTCTTGGTGAAAATTTTCAAAAAACAGTAAAAGAAAGGGGTATAAGTATGCGAGGGAAGAGAAAAGGAGGGAAGGTGAAAAGTGAAAGGACCAAGGCATTTGAAATGCCTTAAGTAGGTCGGTGAGCATGTATGTTCAGTGACACCAAACCATACCTCCTAGAACACTTGGCAGAGTGCCAAACATGCTAGGGACTACCCTTTTTCATAGTGAGTTTACCTTCTCTTCCACCCATAAGTATAGTGAAACTGATAATCGCCAATTGGGATCAGTAATTTGCTATTTGGACTTTTAATTCACCAAAATTTGCAGCACTTCCAGGGTAATCTCTCACAATAAAAATACGGTCAAAGTGACTACTGCCAATATGACTCAGCAACATACTGAGTGGCTCTTCTTGGTTGCTCTTATCAACTTGCCACTCCCATTTTTCTTGTCAATACTGCATAATTGAACACCGATTATTCAAACTATAAAGAAGTAAAATACTCACCTTGGGTTGCCTCGCAAGCAGCACCTTAGTTAATGTCGTGGAACAACCTTATTTCTCTTTACCTCGAGTTATAGCCGATTGACCCATAATTGACAATAACCCAGGATCATCTCCCAATTTCAAAGCTTTACAAATGTTTAAAACAACTCCTCTCCATTCACTCTAAATTTCAAATCACTACTCCCATATCAACCACAGCTCGCTCGGTGGCTAAGAATGGCTCAAAATAATAGGAACATCTATATCCACCTCACAATCCAAAATCACAAAATCTGCAGGAAGGATAAATTTATCTACCTTCACCAACACATTTTGTAGAATTTCCACTGGTCTTTTGATAGACCAATCAATCATGAGCAATTGCATTGTAGTTGGTAAAGGGATTTCCAAACCCAGTTCTTAAAAATAGCTAGGGGCATGAAATTTATTCTTGCCCCTAAATCACAAAGAGCTTTACTAAACTTTGAGACTCCTATTGTGCATGGAATGGTGAATACCCCTAAGTCTTCCTTCTTATCACTAGCTTTTGCATCAGGATTGCACTGTAGTTGTAAGATATTCAATTATATCACATTCAAGAGTCTTCTTTTTTGTCACTAATTCCTTCATGAACTTGGCATATCCAGGCATTTTAATTAATGCTTCCACAAGGGGAACATTTATTGATAAAGAATTGAACATAGAAATAAACTCTTGAAATTTAGCATCCTTGATTATATTTTTTCCTTAGTTCTCCAGGTATGTGAGTTGATTTATGGGTACCCTTTTACCATAAAGTTTCCTATTACGCATTTTACCTTTTCTTTAAGTTCTAGAATTTTAAAGTGCATATTTATGATAATTTTATGATTCTTATGTTATTATATGATACTCATGGATTTCAATGACTATTTTAATAAGTATATATATACATGTTGAAATATGATGATAACCCCATGATGAGTTTCATTATGATTAAGGTTGGGCGATTTTGAAGTTCCTTTTTAAAGAAATTTCATAAGAGACATGTGATTTATGATTGTTCCATGCATTGACTAAGCCCACGTTATTTTTAATGAAATTTTCTTATGAATTATGACTATGACTAGGGCAGTTATGAAGTTCTTCAAAGCTAAGTTTACCAAAGATATATGTATGATAATCATTGCCCTAAAAGATATTTAAGAAAGATTCTTAAGTTTGAGCTACTCCTATGATTGCTACTTATAATTCTAAGAGTATGTTTTCAAGATTTTTGTGGGATGACTTAGCACCGAGAGGACTAGAGATTAGGACTCATTCCATTAGTTGAAGCATGATCTCTTAAAGCTAAATCTCAATGTCCCTAACTATGCACCACCATAGGAGCCTTATAGGCTAGGTAAGTGGATCCACGTCGGCGAAAAGTTATGAAATATACAATTGCAAAGTTACCAATTTTTGGATATCTACCTTGGTAAGTAGATTCCCTTTTTCCAATGGAAGGAGTACATTGGTCTTTTCCCAATGGAAGGAGTTTATTGGATTCTATGTAGTAGCTTACATAGTCTTACTGTCAGTTATGATCCATTCCCACAAGTTATATGATCTTATGATTCATATGCATTGTCTTGTATTGACCTGAGTCTTATTCTTTGTACATGTTTAAGCTTATCTCATGATTCTTTAATCTTATGCATATCCATATTTTATGTTTAATTATGATGGCATTACAATTTTATTTGTATATTGCACTCACAAACTTAGTATATTCAAACGTACTAACATATATTTGTCTGCATGATTTAACCTTGTAGGGACAAGTACTCCTTCACTGGCTCGTGGCTAGTAGTTGGCACTCAAGACTAGCTTATTATTGTGGTGAGCCCTTATTTCGGGGCTCCACCTATTTTCCACTCTTTTTTATATTTTTGTTTTAGACAATGTAATTACGACCCTTTTGAGGCTTTTACTTTCTATGTTGACTATTATGGATTTTCTTTCTATTTGATGGAAACTAACCATACCGGTTCCATTCTTCATGTATTAGTGTATGCTTTTGGACAAAATGATGTTATCTATTCTCACTGCTTTTTTATGTTGTTTCATTGCATAACATGGCCCATAGTCCCTTTCCCCTTATGTTTTCCACAAAAAGTTTAGATTTAACGCCTATGAATGCTTAACATGTAGATGAATTGAGTGAGGTGCCTTCTGGTATCTCATTCACCGTATGATTACTAGGCTTCTAGATCGGGTTGTTAGACATTGTGTATCAAATTAATTGATATGTATATGATATATAATATCTACAAAAATTTAACAATTTTCAAACTTTAATACATGTATCATATACATATCAATGCACCAATGTGTTATGTATCATACACAGAGAATGTTATTGACAATGATAATATATCATTATATGTATAATGTATCTTTTATACAATACAATATTTGTTAAACAAAATAATATAGATAAATGACAAAACATCATGCACTAATTCTTTGGGCATGATACATAGTTTCGAATATACAATAAATGTATCCGATACATTGACTACCACACAATAATATATCCATCTCAAGTCTAATATCTAATATCTTATAGGTAACAATTTCTTATTTAATGTATCTAGTAGAAATAAAGTACTTATCAATTTAAACAAAATATACAAATAATAATATACCATAATAAATCTATCCAACTTGAAAACATAATTTACATGTAATGTATCACAATGTTGAAATGAAGGATTATACATTAATTTAAGTAACAAAAACGGCTAGATACATTACAAATCCAAATTTATATTTATCGTAAAAAGATGAACAACATAATCGGAAAAAAACCTACAATCTGATTTGTTGAACGTAATAAAAATTAACTTTTCTACTCATTTTGGGGGGTTTATTTTTTACAGTCACTTTATAAGACAAAGGTACATCCTTCTCCGACTTCGCCTTCTCAACATTCTGATTCATCATTGACAATGAAGTGCAATCGTTTGAATTTATTTTAAGCTTGAATTTCGTCATCAGAATCATAACACGATCAATATTAGGTAAGTTTAACTAGGTTATCCCAATGCTAAGAGGAGTATTATTCATATGTATCAGGACTTTGCATATGCATAAAAAAAGAATATAGATGGATGAATTTTCAAATGGAGAAGATGAAAAGTTCCTATTGAGAAAGTTCAAATTGATTGCAAGAATAACTTTGAAATTTAAAATTATAATGAATACAAAAATAACAACGACAACAACAACAACATCATACCCAGTGGAATTCCATAAGTGGCATCGGGGGAGGGTAAAATGTATGTAGACCTTACCACTACCTCATAGAGATAGAAAGGTTGTTTTCAGAAGACTCTCATCTCAAAAATATCAAACCCCAAAAGCAGAAGATACTAGATTTGAAAAAGAAAATCGACTGAAGTGAAAAACCAAAAATAATATATAGATATAATAAAATTACCAATTATAAGCTAGCCAATATAACCTACTAACCTACTGTATTGCAAGGCTAGATAATATCCTACCCGTACAAGCCTATTAACCTTCTACCCTAATATGCAACTCCCACTCCTTTCTATCTAAGGTCATGTCCTCGATGAGATGAAGTTTGGCCATATCTTGTCTAATCACTTCCCCTTAATAATTTTTTGATCTTCCTCTACCGGTAGGATGTATATCCAACCTCTCACACTTCCTAATCGGAATGTCGATACTTCTTATCTACACATGCCCAAACCATTGCAATCTCTCTTCTCTCATCTTGTCTGCCACGGAGGTCACCCCTAACTTTTTCTTGATGGTCTTATTCCTAATCTTATCAATCCTAATATGTCCAGACATCTATCTGACTACCCTCATCTCTGTAATCTGCATCTTTTGGATATGTGAGTTTTTAACTGGCCAGCACTCTGTCTATATAGCAACAATTGTCTAACCACCATTCTGTAAAACATAACTTTAAGTTTGCATGGTACTTTTCTTATCACACAACACTTCAGAGACAAGTCTCCATTTCATCCATGCTGCCCCGAAACGATGAATGACATCATCATCAATATCACTACTATCCTGGATAATAGACGCAAGATATATAAAGCTTGTGAAAATTGAGGTGGTGGTATCCCTCAAATCCTGAAATTGAAAATAGTTACAACTTTGACCATCCAAGGTCAAAGTTGTACCTAATTAGGGATTAAAGGTTTTTAAGTTAATTAAGGGGCAAAGTGTGTATCTTTAAAACTTTAGTAACTACTTAATTTTTTTCACAAACTTGTATAATCTTTATAATAAAATTTTAAAGACAAAAACTCTTTTCAAAATTACACACCCCTTCAACTTCCCACCCCTCACCCATGATCAAAGAAAGAAAAAAAGGGTTTTTCATGCGGTTTTTCGCTTCTTCTTGTCCTTTCTTTCTTCTTCACTGACTTTGCCATTTTCATCATTGTTACCATCTTTGTAATCACTGTCGATGTCATCAACTTCATCCCTCCATCTTGGCCATCGCGTCGTCAATCTCATCTTCCTTAAAGGTGAGATTTTTTTTCCACTATTATAGTTTTGATTTTTGTTGTACAAATGATTATTTACATTTAGGAAGATAAAAAAATATGTATTATGTTATTCCATTTACTTAGTATTATTTGATTTCTTGTTGTACTTTTTGAATAGAATTTTGGGTATAAATGTTCTTGTTTTTATTGTTATTTTGGGAAAAAAGCTTGGTTGGTTTGTTGATTTCGGGTGTGCGTGTTGCTGGTGTTATTTGATTTTTGTTATTATAGTCATAGTGAGTTGAAAAATATTTTGGTTTGGTTGGTTGATTTCGGGTATGGATGTTGTTGTTGTTTGATTTTTATTTTTGTAGTCATTACGAGCAAAATTTTGGGTTGGTTTGGTTGATTTTGAGTAGGCTTCACAGCAATTGTTGAAATATTACAACAACTGCGTAACTGGGTATGAGTGTTGTTTGTTGTTGTAGTACTTTGTCAGAAAAAATGTTGGTCGATTTTAAAGTATTGGTAACAACTATTGGACTAACTAGAACAACTGATGTGGTTGTTGTTTTTGTTTGATTTTGGTTGTTATGTTTTACTTGGTGTTGTTGGATTTGTTGGACTCTTTGAGGATACATTTTCGGGTATATAGGTGGTGTAGTTGTTTGGTTGTTGTACTTTTTTTGTGAAAAAAGAACACATATTGTTCATGTTGAGAGGTTTTTTAGCATTGATTTTTCTTGTGCGTATTGAGAGTGATTAATCAAACTAATAGATAATCTATATTTTGTGATAGGACTATCTACTTTAATGGCACGTCCAATATGAAAAAATTATGGACCCGATGATGCTCCTACTAGAGCTGCCATAAGGAGTCTTGTTTTGTCAGAAGATGAACAAGAGGATGATCAGTCATAGCAACAACTAGTACAGCTTAATAAAGAACTTAGTGCTCAGGCTGGTGCTGGTGCCAGCCTCGTAGCTACTGGATAGAGTTCCCCAGCTGATGCACCCAGTCCATCAGCTGCTGGACACAGTACCCCAGCTACTACACCCAGTACATCAGCTGTTGGATACACTTTAATAGCTACTGAACCAAGTCAAATAGCTGGTGATGACTGTCCTTTAGATGTTGTAGGGAATCACACAATTGTTGAACAAAGTCCCTAAGATATTGCACCGAGGGACACAACTGGTGAACAAAGTCCCTCAGATGCTACACCAAGAGATACATCTGGTGAAGACAGTCTATTTGTTGCTCTAGAGACTACTCCAGTTGTTGCTGAAATGACCCCAAAAAGTGCCCGAGAATGTACCTCGAAAGTGCTTAAAAGTGTAATTTCTATATATCTCAAAATCCATATGTGATATCGAAAATTTGGCTTCATATTCTTGATCAGGGGGTCAAATTGAGTGGGAAATGGGTCTAACCCAGATTTAAGAGAAACCATATCAAAATTCAAAAATCACGAAATGCGATTTCCAGAGAGCTTTTCGCGCCCCTGGCACGACGTGCCAAGGGAGCGCCATAGTGTAAATTTTGCCAAATTTTTCTATCTTGGTCCAAGACATTATGGTCTTAGGCCAAAGTCCTCCCATGCATGAAAATACCTATACTTAGTCATATTTTACCCTCCTATCACACAAGACATTCCCCAATACTCATTCCAACACTTAGACAAATATTTTATCCTAATTTTAAGTCTCAAAACTCATCCAGATCTAAGGTTTTTATCCAAGCTTCAAGTCTTCATTTCAAATCTTCTTCAAGGAATTCTCCAAAGCTAAGGTATGTGGGTTTCTTTCATGAGTTCCTTTCATCCATGATGCCCAATCTTCCTTTTACCTAATATTACATGATTTAAAGTTGATTTACTCATAGGTCTTACTTATTATTAATTTCACTGCATATTATGTAAGCATTTATGAAATGCTGATTGTTTTAGCATGTTTTAAGCTATGAATCTAAGATCTAATATGAGGTTTGATGAAGGGGTTTTGATGTATATTACTTAAGGGTGTCACCAAGTATCTATTAATGGTTTTACACTGAATTTTCTAGAATGATTCCACTCTTGAATTGCATGATTTTACACTATCACTATACACCCGCCAAGTATTTGATAAAATGTCTGATTATGATTTCTTGAGGAATTGAAGGTCCAATGCATATAATGTGAGCTGAATGGCTTTATGATGATGAAAGTATGTTATATATATGTTAAATTCATGATGAATTCCTATAGTGTTGTGAGTTGACCAAGCCTAGCTTGGGGGATTTTAGGCCCTGGTAACCACATCAAGGGGTTGGTACCTTGGTTGCCTAGTATGGGGGGTAGTAGGCCTGTATAACCACATCGAGGAGTTAGTACCTTAGTTACCTAGTATGGGGGGTAGTAGGCTCGTATAACCATATTGAGGGATTGGTACTTCATTAACCACATTGAGGGGTTTGTGTACCTTGGTTGCCTAGTATGGGGGTAGTAGGCCCGTATAACCATATTGACGGGTTGGCACCTCGTTAACCATATTGAGAGGTTTATACCTTGATTGCCTATATTGATGGTCCCTTGCTACATATGTATTATGTTTTATGTAAGTATGTTTTACTTCAAGCATCATTCATACATGCCATATTGTTATTATGCTATCTATTTGATATTATTATGCATTTTGCTTATGTTGACTACCTATTGTTGCATTGCATCATACATACGTAGTACATCAAACATACTAACGCATACTCTATGCCTATATTTGATGTTACCACGTAGGAACTGGAGCCTCACTTGATCTTCTCCTCCACGTGGCTAGTACGATTTCTCACAAGCTTGTTGGTGAGTCCTCCATTCCAGGGATGATGTTTATGATCTTATGCTATGTTCTAAGACTATCTTTCTTTCATGTATGTACTGACTATGAGGGTGAGCCTAGTTGCTTGTCTTGGCCCTCTATCTTATCTATATGGTAGAGGTGTTGTTGGACATTATATGTATTATGTTATGAGCTTTGACTCTCTCATGACTCTTGTTGATTATGATATGAAACTTGTCACTTAGCCTCGGTTATCCCTATTTACTATCTCTTGTTGTAGTTCTTTTGCTTCCATGACCAAGGATGTGTAATGATATGTTAAGAGGCTTGTTTGGGGTCCCTTTGGGTTCCCCATGTGCCATGTCACATCTAGGCCCTAGGCTTTGGTCGTGACAATTAGCCACAACTGCACCATCATAGTCAACTTCTTCCAACCTAACTCCTAATCTAGCCAACCAATGGACCTCCCTAGTCACCTCTTTGCCACCATCACCAACATATGCTAAGCTACCTATAGACATCCTACTTGGGCATCAACCATAATATTAGTCTTACCAAGGCGACCATGCACACTCATATCATAATTCTTAAAGACCTCTAACCACATTCTTGCTACCCATAATTCATACTTATCATATCTAGCAAAGAACCTCTCATCCCACCAAGATTTGCAACACTACCCCCAAATGACCCACAGATCTAGATAAATCAATGCTCCATCACTAGAGGCTATAGAAATATGTCAAGGTAGGGTTTCAAGACCCTATACATGTAACCCATAAACATAGCCGGTGCACAAGTCAGCCAAACAACTCTACCATGACTAAAAATGCTCACTCCTTGTCAGAAAAATAGCTAGGGGTTTCACCTACCTTCATCCTCACTTTGGGACAAAACTCGAACCAAAGATCAATCTTAGAAAAGTGACTAACCCATTGAAGTTGGCCAAATAGATCATCCATCCTTAACCATTATCTTACAACCTTACGGGTTCTACACTCATTGGAAGCATGATATGCATGTAGCCAAACCACCCCAAGACCTCTAACCCATCAAGCCAAGTTCAGAAGACAAGAATCAATGCAATAAGAACATGGAGCAACCCTTATAAGCCTTTTAGCAACAATATACTTACATAACTAAATCTTACTAGCAACAAAAGGAATAATGAAAGGAATAGTGACCCCCAGAACTATCAAAGAATGCTCAACAAAATCAAGGAAAGCCTTTAACATACCAGTAGCATCATTGGGCACCTCATCCCCTCCTTACATCTTTTGAAGTGCATAGAACCAATTACATCTTGGAACACCCCCTTGATCAACATCACCACCTTTACCCTTGTTGTGTTTATGAGGATAATCATTTACCTTATGACCCATCTCCCCACAACCATAACAAGCATCCATTCCCTTTATGCACAGGCCATTGTGAAACCTACCACATCTTGGGCACCTAGTATAAGTCACCACACCACCCCACCTTTGGGATTGTAGAACTTTCCTTCAATACGGGCCCTCTAAGCCTCTTTACCATTTCTCTTCCTCATCTCTTCCCCCTCAAATTGTTTACCATACATCATGAGGTAGGATAAGTCCATGTCACCTATCAATATAAAGACACGACACTCCTCATTCACCAAAATAGATACACCCATCATGAACTTATTCATTCTAGACCTTGGGTCAGCCACCAATTGGGGAGAATATTTAGAGAGTTGGTAGAACTTAAGGGCATACTCCCTCACACTCATTCACCCTTGCTTCAAGTTCATGAATTCTTTCATTTTGGCTTCCCTTAGATTAATAGGGAAGGAATGGTTGAGACACACCGCCTTGAAATCCTCTCAAAGAATCACATTGTTGCTCCCTTTCTCCTTCTTCTATTGAGTATACCACATTTGAGCAACCTCCTTGAGTTGGTAAGCCGCCAACTCCGCCTTCTCTTCCGACCTCACTCCTATGATAGACAACACTTTGTATACCTCATCAACAAATTCTTGGGGTCCTCATCCATTTTAGATCCATTAAACTCCGCTGCATTCATTCTCATGAAATCCCTTACCTAAGATGCCGGAGTAAGAGCATGAGGGGTTTGTGCCCCTTAGTAGACTTAGTTAGCCATGACTTGAGCTAGCAAAGTGAGAGCATCTCAGAACTCTTCATGAGCCACTACCCTATCTTGAGGAACTTGAGGAGCGGGAGGAGCCGATTGTTCCTCGGGAGTATGGGCTTTTCTTCCTCTTATGATCTAGCATAGCAAAGAATAATCATTAGGGGAAAACCTCACCTTAACTCATACAACATGACATAGAATAAGAAGAAAGGAAACATTTCCTAAAATATCTCATAGCCTCCCATTCATAGTTGTGGTGCATATCACAAACATAAATAAGACTTTAATCGATGTCATGTGTTGGACTCTGAGGACCATTAATAACCTAATGCTCTAATACCAAGTTTTTCATGACCCAAACGAGGGCTAGACATGACACAGTGAATAGGGAACCCAAAGGTACCCTAATTAAGCATTTTAGCATATCATACAAGCATCCTTGGTCGTAAAAGCAAGACAAAGCAACAAGAGAAACCATAAATAAGGAAAATTGGGGACTAAGAGAAAGTGTTTAACACTTAAATAACATAGATGATTCAAAACTCAAGTATAATATATAACTTATCCAACAACACCTCTAGACATAGAACTTCGTGGTGGCCAAGACAAGTAACTGGGCTCGCCCTCATAGTCATAAGTTTCCAATATAAAGAAAGTTAATACATAGCATAAATCAAGAGAAGTATGTTCTCGAAGTTGAGAACTCACCAACTTGCTTTAAGAGAAGCCGTACTAGCCACGAGGAGGAGGATGATGATCAAGTAGAGCTCCGGTGCCTACATGGTAACATCATATAGGCATAGAGTATGCGTTAGTATGTTTGAATGTACTAAGTATATAGGATGTAATGCAACAAGAGATAGGCAATATAGGCAAAATGCTATATCATAGGAAATGGATAACATAATAATGATATGAGTGAAATATGCTTGTATAGAATATATTGTATATGTAAGAATAGACAAATATTACGATGGGTTATCGTACCTTACCATTCATGGTAATTGAGGTATCAAACCCTCGATTGGTTGATGGGTATCACAGTATCCATCATAGTTGTCAAGGTATCGAACCCTTAATTGGTTGATGGATATCACACATCCATCATAGTGGTCAAGGTATCAACCACTCAACATGATTAATAGACATCACACCCTCCATCATAGTGGTTAAGGTATCAACCTCTCAACATGGTTAATGGACATCGCACCCTCCATCAACATGGTTAAGGTATCAACCCCTCAACATAGTTAACGAACATCATGCCCTCTATCATAGTTTTCAATGTATCAACCCCTCAACATGGTTGATGGACATCACACTCTCCATTATAGTGGTTGAGGGAAAGCACCCCCTCAACAAGGTGTGGTTAACTTGCAATACTGTAGATATTTTTCATGGAATCAACACATACATATCATCCTTTCATCATCATAAAGTCACTTAACTCATATGTTAACTATTAGGCCTTTATCAACTCAAGATAGATTAACCAGACATTTTATCAAATATTTAATGGGTGTGAAATGCTAGTGTAAAACCATGGAATTAAAGAATCAAAATCATGCAAGTAAATTTAATGTAAAATAACCTACCAACACTTGGTAACACCGTTATGCAATATACATCAGAACCTTTCATCAAATCTGAAGATAAATCTAAGATTCATAGCTCAAAACATACATAAACAGTCACACTTTACAAAACCCCAACATAGCTCATAGTCAAATTCATAATAGAAGACCAATAAAAAAATCAACTTAGAAATATGAGTTTTATGTAAAAAAGAAGCTTGAGCACCATGGGTGAAAGGACCCAATATATGAAAGTGAAATATGGCTAAGTATAGGTATTTTCACATATGGGAAGACTTAGGCCCAAGACCCAAAAGCCTTGGACCAGAACAAGAAAACTGACCAAAAATATAGGCTCTCCGTGGCCCTGGTACATCGCGCCCGAACATTTGAAATTGCTCACTTTGAAATTTCAAAATTTGCTACAGTTCCTCTAAAATCGCGATTAGATCGTGAAAGAGGTGTATTGGTGGGGTGGTATGAAGAGAGATATTGCCAAGTTTATATTCGGATGTCACAATTGCAAACAAGTGAAAGCCCAATATTAAAGGTTGGGTGACGTAGCCCAAGACATAAAAATTCCTACTTGGAAGTGGGAATAGATCAGCATGGATTTTATGGTTGGGTTGCCTAAGACTAAGAAAGACTTTGACTATATTTGGGTTTTTATGGATAGAATGACAAAACTAACTTTCTATCGGACAAGACTACTTATGATACCAAATATTATGCCAAGTTGTACATCCATGAGTTGATTAGATTACATGGGGTGCCTTTGTCTATCATTTTGGATCGCGGTGCTCAATTCACTTCTCCCTTTTGGAGGTCCTTCCAAAGAAGTCATCATACCAAGGTTAAGCTTAGCATGACTTTTGATCCTCAAATAGATGGTCAAGCTGAGAGGACTATCCAAACTCTTAAGGGTATGCTTGGAGCTAGTGTTTTGGAGTTTAAGGGTAGTTGGGATGAACATCTTCCACTTATTAAGTTTGCTTACGGCAATAGCTACCACTCAAGCATTGATACGGCTCCTTTTGAAGCTTTATGTGGTAGGCATTGTATATTCTCGGTTGGGTGGTTTGAAGGGGGGAAGAGGGCTTTGCTAGGTCCAGATTTAGTCGTGGAGGCCTTGGAGAAGGTTATAAGAATTAGGGGGAAAGGGGTCTAACCCCAATTTGAGATCAATCATATCAAAATTCAAAATTCCCAAAGTGTGAATTCCAGTGAGCAATCTGTGTTCGAGATTGAAAATAACCCAAAATAGACAAAAGTCCAACTCCGATGTAAGGAGAAGAGATCTTGAGTTTAAGGTTGGTGGTTGGGTTTACATGAAAGTCCTATCCATGAAGGGTGTGGTCCAGTTTGGAAAGAAAGGGAAATTAAGACCAAGGTTTGTGGGTCCTTATAGAGTTTTGAGGAAAGTGGGTAAGGTTGTATATGAGTTGGAGTTGCCTATGGAGATGAATATGGTTCATTCGGTCTTCCATGTGTCCATGTTAAGAAAGTGCATGGGTAACCCAAGTACTATAGTTCCCTTGGATATTGTGGGCATTATAGAAGATAATGTGACCTATGAGGATGTCCCGGTAGGGATTTTAGATAGACAAATAAAGAGATTGAAAACAAGGATGTAGCTTCCGTCAAGGTCCTTTGAAGGAATTAACAAGTTGAAAGTGCCATATGGGAAGCCGAGGCAGACATAAAAAAGCAATACCCATATCTCTTCCACTTTAATCAAGCTAAAGATACTAATTTAAGTCCCCTATATGATTTCAATTCATAAAATTCAGCCCTATGTCATTTTGCATGCATTCATGTTCATGGTAGCAAGTTTATGGTGATTTATTTTGACATTCATGTTGAGATTTTTGAAAAGAAGTTTCAGCCCTCATGTGATTTTACATGCATTCATGTTTATGTTAACATGTTTATGGTGATTTTTGACATTCATGTTGAGATTTTTGAAAGTAATATTTAAATGCATTTGTTGCATTCATGTCGGGCTAAAATCTTCATGATTACTTCTCTTATGCAAGTTTCTTTGAGATTTAGGGACGGATATTCCCAAGTGGGAGATATTGAAATGCCCTAAAAATGTGCTTCACAATGCCCATAATCATAATTTTCTTATATCTCAAAGTTCATGCGTGATATCAAAAATCTGACTTCATATTCTTGATTAGGGGGGAAATTGAGTGGGAAATGGGTATAACGCAAATTTTTGAGGACCCATAGAAAAAAATAATTTTCGCTAATTTTTGAAGTCCAGAGTGCATCGTGCCTTGGTCAAGACACGCTAGGAGGCGCGAAGCAGTGTAACTTTGTGCTTCACATTTGGTTTGTGTCGTGAACTGGATGTGGACTAGTACAAAATTTTTCTTAGTTTTCTTATGCACCCAAGGGTATTGGGGTCATAGCCCCATGCCCACAAAAACGTGAAATGAACCATAGTTAGCCATTTTTCAACTCTATAACTCACAAAACCCTCTCTCAAACACCTCTAAGACTCTATTACTTCTATCATTCAAATCTAAGGATCTCAAGCTCAACTTTGAAACTCAAGGATTCAATTCAAGCTCTAAGACTACTTTAAGCTCACCTCTAAGGATTCAAGGTTTAAGGTATGTGGGTTTCACCCACTGGATCCCTTACACCTATGGAGCCCAACCTTCCATTTTCATGAAAATTGCATGTTTTTAAGTTGTATTACCAGTGGATATCTTTTATTATAAATTATGAGCCTAAATTATATTGGGGTTTTATGAAGTATTTATTGATTATGCATAACTACCTATTCAAGTTTATTCCATGTATTGATTTTGTCTATTGATACTATGCATGTTTTGAGCTATGAAACTATGAACTATCATGAGCTTTGGTAATGAATTTCAAGATACCCTACATGAGGGTTTTACTACATGTTGGTGGGTTGATTTTCATCAAGTTTACTCATCTTATTTCACTCTTGAATTGTATGATTTTGAACAAATATCATTAACCCACCATGTGTTTGATAAAATGTCAAGACAAGAATTCTCAAGTTACTGATTATCTATTTCATAATTTACATGTCAAGTGACTATATAATGATTGAAACGATCCAAAAAAGTTCCCCAACATGTGCCTCAAAAGTGCCTAGAATTTTAATTTCCATATATCTCAAAGTCTATTTGTTATTTGAAAAAAATCCGACTTCATATTCTTGTGCAGGGGGTAAGAATTAGGGGGAAAGGGGTCTAACCCCAATTTGAGATCAATCATATCAAAATTCAAAATTCCCAAAGTGTGAATTCCAGTGAGCAATCTGTGTTCTTAATGTGATACGCACCTGTACAAAAAAGTGCCAGCTTTTTTGACTTCGGTCCAAGATATTAAGTCTTGGGCTTAAGTTTTCCCAAGTGTGTTTTTACCTATACTTAGTCATTTTCACCCTTATATCACTCTAAACATTCCCCAATACTCACTCCAACACTTAGCCATATTTTTCACTTCTAAATTCGAATCTCAAAACTCTTATCTGGAACTAAGGATTTACTTCAAGCTTCAAGTCTCCATTTTCAATCTTCATCAAGAGTTTCTCCAAGCTAAGGTATATGGGTTTTAGTCATTAGGTCCTTTCACCCATTGTACCCTAATCTCCTTTTTACTCAATTTGCATGATATAAAGTTGATTTTTCAAATGGATTTACGATGATGAACATGTCTATGAACTATGTTAAATCTATGTAAAATTGTGAATTTTTTTCTATGATTTGAGTTATAAATCTTGGATCTATTGTAAGATTTGATAAGGGGTTTTGATGTATATTGCTTGAGGGTGTTACAAAGTGTTGATTAATGGTTTTACATGGGATTTACTTGCATAATTTCACTCTTGATTTGCATAGTTTTACCCTAGCACTACACACCCGCCAAGTGTTTTGTAAAATGTCCGGATATGGTTTCTTGTGGAATTGAAGGTTCAATGCATTTCTTATGATTTGAATGACTTTATGATGATGAAATGAATATTTATGTGAGTTGTATTTATGAGAATTATCTATATTATTCTAAGATGACCATGTCTTGATGAGGGGTTACCACGCCTTGACCACTATGATAAATGGGATGATGTTCATTAACCAAGTTGAGGGGTTGATACCTCATTAACCAAATTGAGGGGTTGATACCTCATTAACCAAATTGTGGGGTTGATACCTTAATTGCCTTGGAGGTGGGTGGTGTATGTTAATAACCAAATTGAGGGGTTGATACCTTAATCATCTAGGATGGGAGGTGGTAAGCCTATTAGCCAAAGGATGGTCTCTTTCTACTTATATTCTATGTTTTATATAAGCATGATTTTACTTCAAGCATCATTCATATATGTCATATTTTTATTATGTCATCCATTGCCTACGTTTATGCATTTCAATTATGTTGCTTATCTGTTGTTGCATTGTATCTTACATACTTAGTACATTCAAATGTATTAATGCATACTTTATGCCTATATGATGTTACCATGTAGGAACTAGGGCCCCATTTGGTCATCATCCTCCTCCAAGTGGCTAGTGGTATCCATTCAAGCTAGTTGGTGAGTCCTCCACTCTGGGGACATTGGTTTACATTTTTATGTTATGTATTAATGACTATCTTTACTTTTTGGTATGATTTAACTATAAAAGTGAGTCCGGTTGCTTGTCTTAGCCCCCGCTAAGTTCTTTTTTAGAGGTATTGTTGGACAAGATATGTATTATGCTTGAGCTTTGACTCACTTATGATATTAAAGCTATTTAAATATAAGTCTCTCTCCCTTAGTCCCAATTTCCCTTTTTTATGTTTCTTATATTAAGTTATCTTGCTTCCGCGACCAAGAATGTGTGATAATATATTATGAGGCTTGTTTGGGGTTCCTTCGTGTTTCCTATTTATTAATCATTTCTAGGCCCTAGGCTTCAGTCGTGACTATGATTAAGGGCTTTCAAGAATGTATTAAATTCATAAAAAGTATCTATGATTTTACAAGTATCAAGTTAAGCCCTATTTCAAGAATATTTGCCTCTTATGAGCAATTCATGTTAAAGCAAGGGTTCATGTATGATTACGATCTACTCTCATATTCAAGTTAGGTTCACTACTAGAGGTCTAACATGTTTCAAGAGCTACTCATCTCATGTTTCCATGTTTCTTACAAGTTATAATTATTTCAAGTATTTATGTGGGATTTGACTTAGCACCAATTGAGGCTTAAGATGGGGGCTTGACTCAAGGGGTCCGTATATAAAGTCTTTAGTCTCTAAATTATGTGCCACCATAGGATTATGATTATTACTCTTGCTATACTTGTGGATCCATCTAGTCATGTTATCATGTTTGGTTTGCCTTGGCAAGTAGACAACACCTAGTTGGGGGTTGTCATGCCTTGATTTCCAAGTTGTAACTACTTAGGTCTATGTCGGTTGAGGTCACTTCCCACAAATGTGTGCTACATATATTGTGCAAGATGAATGTTTTACAAGCAAGTTTTATTATGAGCATTGATCATGCATGTCATATTGGGATTATATATCTATTGCTTATGATTATGCATTTTGACTATATTGGCTTAAGTGTTATTGCATTGCATCCTGCATACTTAGCACATTCAAATGTACTAACGCATACTCTATGCCTATATGATATTATCATGTAGGGACCAGAGCACCTTTTGATCATCTTCCACGTGGCTAGTTGATACTTTGGAGATATGCTTTGGTAAGTCCTCAAATCTGAGGACACTCTCTATATTACTCTTACTATTTTGATACTTTTTTATGTTGAACAGTTGTTATTACAAGGATAAGCCCGGGAAGTGTCTTCGCCCCCATTCTATTCCATGTTAGAGGTGTTGTTGGATATAATGATGTACTTATACTATGAGTTTGACTATTTATGCTTTTATGAATTCTGGCTTCCCTGTTTTTGTATCTCTTGTTGTTGTTTATTTTGCTTCTACGACCAATGATGTGTGAATTGATATGCTAAGAGGCTTGTTTAGGGTCCCTTCGGGTTCCCATTCGCCATGTCATATCTAGGCCCTAAGCTTGGGTCATGACACTCAATTATGTTATAAATTTTATTCCTAATATTACTCAGAATTGTAAATATCTTTATCAATGTCTTAAATAGAATCCTATACCACAGGGATTAGAACATACTAAGGCTGTCCAGAACTTAAATCAATTGTTAAGAATCTCCCATGCATAGGAATACCACATCTAAATCTGCTCATGATCATAAAAACCAACGCATCAGAAATAGGGTACAGAGGTATACTTAAACTAAAGATTTCCACTGAATCCAGTGAACAACTAGTGAAATTTACTTCAGGAAATCAAAATAGTACTCAAAAAAATTATAGTACTATAAAAAAGAAAATTTTAGTCATAACATTATGTATTACTAATTTTCAAGATAATTTAATCAACAAAGAATTTTTGTTAAGAGTAGACTGCAAGGCATCTAAAGATGTTTACAAAAAGATGTTAAGAATTAAATTTTCAAACAAATATTTGTCAGATTACAAGCTTTACTACCTAACTTAGATTTTTAAATAGAATTCATAAAGGGAGAAGATAATTCTCTGCCAGATATTTTAACATGATAATTTTTAAAGGAAAATAACGAGACTAGAAATAGCAGTAATAAGGCCCCCTAGGCTCCCATTTCATCCCTTCAAACCAGAAGACAATCAAGCCTTCAAAGAAGGAGATAAAAAGCCTGAAAGTAGATATTTAGTCCTAGTAGAGTTTCCAGCTCTACCTAAACCCAACATGTCCTTGTTATTAAAAGAACTCATAACTAGCTTATCCAATAAGCATTAGCAAATATTTCTATCCTAAAAAATGATAGTTATGAAATAAAACTTTCAAAGACATATTCATTGGAAGTGATCCCAAACACCCACGAAAGAAAACAAGAAAAAGGTCATTTCATTCAATAAAAAGAAATTTCCAATAATATTTTTGAAGATATTATGAAACGCCCCAAAAAGTGCCCAAAAATATGCCTTGAAAATGCCCATAATCGTAATTTTCATATATCTCAAACTCCGTGTGTGATACCAAAAATCCAATTTCATATTCTTGATCACAAGGCAAAATTGAGTGGGAAATGGGTCTAACCCCAATTTTAGAGCAACCGTATAGAAATTTGATTTTCCAAAACTGACAATTTCCAGAATTGATCTGCGCCCCTGACACGACACGTCCAGGGCATGGACCTATACTTTTTTTGGCCAGTTTTTGTTTGTTCGGTCCAAGGCCTTTGGGTCTTGGAACAAAGCCTCCCTATGCTTAAAAGCAGCTATACTTAGTCATTTTTCAACCTCATATCAATCAAGACCCCTAAACCCTCTCAAATACTTAGCCAAATATTTCACTCAAAATTCAAAGTCCCAAACTCACTCTGAATCTTAAGGAATTAGTTCAAGTTTCAAGTTCTCATCTCAATCTTTTTCAAGGAATTCTCTAAAGTTGAGGTATGTGGGTTTCAATCATTGGGTGTTTCCACCCATGGTGCCCAACTTTCCTTTTTATGTAAATAACATGTTTTCAAGATTGATTTACTTATGGGTATTCCTACTATGAACTTGATTATAAACTATTTTGGGGTTTCAAAGAAGTATGATTGTTTAAGAATATTTTGAGATATGAATCTATGATCTATTTTGATATTTGATGAGGGATTTCAATGTATATTGCATGAGGGTATTACAAAGTGTTAGTTGTGTAATGAATCCAAAGAGTGCCTAAAAATGTGCCTCGAAAGTGTTCGAAATCATATTTTCCATATATCTAAAAATTTGTTGGTTATTTCAAAAATCCGACTACATATTTGTGATCAGGGGTCAAAATTAGGTGAAAAAGGGTCTATCCTCAATTTAATGGAGAAAGAATAACAATTATAAATTTTTAAGGGATAATTTCCAGTGAGCTATTCGTGATACTTCCACGACGTGCCTCTCCGTGTCCTCTTCACGGCGCGGAGATCTATTTTTTGCCTGGTAGTTTTTCTTGTGTGGCCCAAAATATTCTAAGTGTTGGATCCAAGTTTTCCAAACGTGTTTTATCTATACTTGGTGAAATTTCACCCTTATATCATCCTAAACATTTTTCAATACTCACTCAAACACTTAGCCATATTTTCACTCCTAAATTCAAGACCCAAAACCCTCATTCGGATTTAAGGATTTTGTTCAAGCTTTAAGTCTCCATTGTCAACCTTTACCAAGAACTTTCCCAAAGCTAAGGTATATGGTGTTGAACCATTGGGTCCTTCCACCCATGGAGCGTAAACCCACTTTTACTTAATAATGCATGATTTAAAGTTAATTTTACATGTGGGTCTTATATATTGAGAAATTTACTGCACAGTGATTTTAGTCATGAATGCATTGGTGTTTTAGCATGTTTTGAGCTCTAAATCTTGGATGTAATATTAGATTTGATGTGGGGTTTTGATGTGAATGTCTTGGGGGTGTTGCAAGGTGTTGATTGGTGGCTTTACAATAGATTTTCTTGCATGATTTCATCTCTAAATTGCATGGTTTTTTACCCCATTACACACGCCAAGGTGTTTGATAAAATATCTGATTATAGTTTGTTAAGAAAATGAAGGCCCAATGCATGAGATATGATATGATTGATGTTATGATGCTGGAAAGAGCTTATGTATATGGTATAATTAATTATATGATTATAAAATGATCTTATCCATATGATGAACTCTATATTAAGTGTTGCATTAGACCATGCCCAATCCGGGGGGGGGACAAGAGTCCGGGTAACTGAGAGAAGGGTTCGTACTTCTCCACTGAGTGATGGGGTGGCATCATCACTAACCGAGATGGGAGTTTATACTCATCAACCGAGATGGGGATTTTTACTCATCCACCTAGGTGATGGGGTGGCATTATGACCAACCGAGATGATGGTTCGTATTCATCCACCGAAGTGATGGGGTGGCATCATCACTAACCCCAAGGGGTTTATACCTTGGAAATATAGCTTGGTCTCTTCTACATATATATGATATTCTATATGAGCATGGATTACTTAAGCACGTTTTACTTATGCATTGATCATACATGTCATCATGCTATGTTATGCCTATTGCCTATTGCTATGCATGTTAATCATGAAGCTTATCTCTTGTTGCATTGCATCCCACATACTTAGTACATTCAAACATACTAATGCATACTCTTGCCTATATGATATCACCATGTAGGAACTAGTGCCCAAGTTGATCATTCTCCTCCTCCATGTGGCTAGATGGTACTATTCCAAGCTTGTTGGCGAGTCCTCCATTTCATAGACTTTGCTTTATGTTTTCCTCTTATCTATGTATTGAGACACTATCTTATGTTATATTTGTCTATGAGGGTAAGCCCGGTTACTTTGTCTTGGCCCACTCTCTATCTATGTATGTAGAGGTGTTTGTTGGACAAGTTATATATTTATGATATAAACTATGATTCCTTGTCTTTTGATGTTGATGTGTTGCTAAGCTTTCCCTTAGTACCAATGTCTCATTCTATTCTACATGTCTTTTATATGCTTCCATGACTAAGGATGTGTAATGACAAGTTAAGAAGCTTGATTGGGGTTCCTTCAAGTTCGCCATTCACCGTGTCACGTCTAGGCCCAAGACTTAGGTAATCACAGGTGGGTTGATTTACATTATATTTTCTTGCATGATTTCACTCTTGAATTGCATGATTTTAAACTAGCATTACACACCCATTAAGTGTTTGATAAAACATTTGGTTTAAGGTTCTTGAGCTATTGATGATCTAATGCATGGCCTATGAGTCAAGTGACTTTATGATAATGAAATTAATATATGAATGGGTTTTTTTTTCATGAAATGTATATAGTGTTACAACTTGACCACACCTTGTTGAGGGGGTGCTATGCCTCAACCACCTTATTGGGGGGTGCTAGGCCCGTACTACCATGTTGAAGGGTATATACCTTGACCATTGTGTTGAGGAGTGCTAGGACCGTACTACCATATTGAGGGGTATATACCTTTACCACCTTGTTGGGGGGTGTTGGGCCTATACTACCATGTTGAGGGGTATATACCATTACCACCTTGTCAGTGAGTACTAGACTCATACTACCAATTAAGGGGTAGATACCTCAATAACCTTCCAAGGTGATTCTAGGCCTTGGATTCCAAGTACTAAGTTTGTTGGTCTATGATATTGGTCTCTTCCTACATATGTACTATACATCCATATAAACATGTTTTACTTCAAGCATTTATCATCCATGCAATGTTGTGAATATACTATCTCTTGCTTATGATTATGCATGTTGGTTATGTTGCTTATCTCTTGTTGTATTGTATCCTACATACTTAGTAAATTCAAATGTACTAACACATACTCTATGCCTATATGATGTTACCATGTAGGAACCGGAGCTCCTCTTAATCATCCTCCTCCTCCATGTGGCTAGTAATATCTCTTGAAGAAGGTTTGGTGAGTCCTCAATTCCGAGGGCAATAGTTATTGATCCTACATTATGTATAGACTCTCTTATCTTTGTTTAGATGCTTCTGACTATGAGGGTGAGCCCGAAATATTGTCTTGGCCCCCGCCCAATCTATGCTACAGGTGTTGTTGGACAAGTTATACAATTATGCTTTAGGCTATGACTCTTTGATGTTTTAAGCTTTGAAAGACTTCCTTTAGCCTCTTTATCATTATTTCTATTCTCTAATTGTTGTTTAATTATTTCTGCGACCAAGGATGTGAAAATGACATGCTAAGAGACTTATTTGGGATCCCTTTGGGTTCCCATTCGTCGTGTCACATCTAGGCCCTAGGATTAGGATGTGACATATTACCAGTCATGGCTCTCAATAGAGAATATGAAGTATTTAGAGTCCTCAAATTATTAAGACTGGTATACCAATCAGAATAATGTGGATACGTAAGATCTACTATAAACCCTAAGTTATTATGAGTTTACGTTAACAAATACCAATTCCATCAAAATTGGGCACAAATTAATAAATATTAATGATCCAAGTATACCATTTTCAAGGTATACAATTAACTGAACGTTGAGCTCTTTTGAATGGTTTATAGATCATTTACATAAACCTATCCCGATATCAAAAGTTCATCAACCTCAGACTTATAATTGGTATGATTATAATGAAGCCTGGTACAACTTTATGTATATTAGGTGAAATACTCATAAGTGGTATATCAAATATTGTGAGGAAATAAAAAATACAGTAACTGCCCAATGGTTTTACAAATGATGGAGCCAAGTTTAAGGTAATAAACAAGTATTGTTACCACAGTTTTTGATGTAGTTTGAAAGGTCTTAGGTAGAACAAAGTATTTCTACACTGCCTGAAAATATAAAATTATGTAAATTCTTTTTTGCAATAAGAATATCTTATAATATTAGTTGGTCCTTCGATATTTGTGAATTTCAAAGGATCAAGTATTTAAGTAAAACTATGAGAATTAAAGGATGGACGCCAAAAGAGCATGAGGAAAAGCCAACTTCACAAATGAAATCTGACATTTTAAAAGAAGAATTAAAAAGAGGGCTCAAAGAAGCCTTGAGTTTGGATAAAAATCCTAGTTCTGAGAAGATAATGGAGGTATTAGATACCGCATCATCACAAACCAGTGAGAATAGAGCAAAGAAGAAAATATTTTCTCTAATTAAAAGAAAAAGTCAGCAGGATTTCAGTAAAAGATAGATGCCGCAAGAAAAAGGATAAACAAGTCACAAAGAACAAAGCAGCCATGCCAGTCACGAAGATAATTTTCCAGCCATGTGTAACAATTATAAACACATGCACTAAATTTAAGCTGCATGTAACAATTACAGTTATGTGTAAAACAGAGATTGTGTGTTAGTGTAAACACACTTGTAACATAGGTGACATATATTAGAAGTTAGTTAGCATTTTCTAAGGCCTATTTAAGGCTTTCAACTTGTATTAGAAAAGGTATACAAACACTTCCCCTTCACAAAACTTTGTTTCATAAGAATGAATCTAAGCATTGCTCTGATAGCAAATGATGCAAGAACAAAATGTGAATAGAATGACAAGAAGTAAAGATAGATAGATTGACACAAGAAAGGAAATCAAAATCAACCTAAATGTATATTAAACCTAAAGACCTAAATTGATTATTCCAAATCAAGCACCAAACACTTATGAAGACCTCAAGGAAATTGAATCTCCAAGCAAACTCTGTTTCTCATCAAAGATCAACATAAGCTTGTATGAAGACCTTAACACTCATACAGAAGTATAATATAAATATTTAAATTAGTTTACCTAAAAATGAGAAACTATGAGCTATTTATACTCTTAGGTAAATTTATTACAAAAATGGCCACAAGCGACTTAAATGACCAAACAGTGGTCAAAGTGACTGTCACCTTCTTCATTTGACAGATTGTGAATTTGCACCTCCTTGTCGATATTAATATCTTCCAAAAGTCAAACCTTTTGTAACATTAGGCGTCTCATAGGCTATCATCGAATGAATTTGGCAAATTATCGAACTTTCCCACATCGCCAAATTTAACAACTTCATTATCTTCTTTTCCTTCACATCCATAATCTATCTATAAGGCATAGAATCCTTCATTTTGCTTCAATACAAGCACAAGGGGCTGCAACTTAATGAATAGGCCTAGTATCCTTTGAAGTTCCCACTCTTGACTCCAACTGAATGGTCTTGGCACGATCCGACTTGCAACAGTCCTTATATAAAGTTTTACTTCTCATAACTATATACTACAATAGGTTGGTTATGGGTGTGCTACCAAAATACAACACATTTAAGGCTTAAAACTTAGGATTTTGTATGTTATCAATGAGATATTTGTGAGTTTTATGTATTTTTGTGTTTAGATTTGCAGGAATATATGTTGGCCATGAGTTAGGGAAAAATTGCATAAAATTGCTGATTTTTGATGATTTATGAGACCCCTTACGAATTGTAGAGCATTCTGTGAGTCGTAGAGAGAGTTTTGTGACAAATTCCAGTGATAGATGAATTTTGAAGATCAGCTCAACGAGACATGCATATGAGTCATAGAGCATTTTATGAGTCATATTGATGGGTTTCGTAAAGATTTCAAGTGAGGGACAATTTAATGAATTAGAAGCCTACCAACATATAGTACGAGTCATAGATTGGTTTACAAGCCATTAAGTGAAGTCGTAGAAAAGAAGTCCAAGATCCTAAGAGATAATTATAAGATCCCGACTACGAGTCATAGAAGACACTATGATTCGTAGATACCTTTTGGTAGAAGTCGTCGATCAATTTTTCTATTTTGTTTAGAACTTTATTGTAATTACTATAAATAGTACTTTTAGGTTATTGTACAAAGGGAGATGTCATTATTCAGTATTTTTAGGGTTTGTACTTGGAGAACTCTATATTTGATAGAGAAGATTGTGAGAAACACTTATGGGTAAATTTGATGTTGAAGCTTGTGATTCTCATTCTTCTTTGATTTGCTTGAGCTTAATTCAATAGGGTAAGCATTTAATTATGTTTTCTCATTTCATAATTTATTCATCTACACATAGCATGAGTAGCTAAATCCACAACAAGGGTTGTGGAAACCATGAAGAACTAAGTAAACCTAGGTAATTTTACAATTCTTTGATTGGTTATATACATGTATTAATCAATTCTCTTTGTTTTGTATGTTTTCTAATATCCCACCTAGTGTTATTGACTGGACTAAGGTAGTAATGATAGGAAAAAAGATTGATTAACAGGATTCAATTAATTTGTTCTCATCTAATCAACCGAACAGGGCCATGGGGAGGTTGTACTGAGACTTATAGTTAATGGTTAGTATTAAACACTATGGAGATGGGTCAAGTGACATAGTGAAATTCGCCACTCATCTTTGATCAAAGGGCTTGGTGAACATAAATTACCATCATGCATGCTATTCACTAAACAAGAATAGGATTATTCGATGATACTAAGTTGGGGAATTATGGGGAATAAGATACCCTCGTTGCTCTCTATTACTTATAGTTAGTTTAGTTTACTTTCTTATTAATAATAACCCCCCTCCTTCGAGGAATTGTGTTGGTTAACTACTAGAATTGCTTATTAGTGAATTGGTCTCATATGACAACATCTGATGTTAAAACTCCAATAAGAAAGCGATCGTCGTCAGCAATTAACCTAACAGAAGGTTAGGCTCGAATCCACAAGGAATATCGGGCTTGACTACAAGACTTTACTACTAATAATTTCAAGTATCAATAACTAAAATCCATAAATAAGGGGAGGGGGTTGTGATTCAAAAACAAAATAAAATAAACACTAGCTATAATGGGAGAAAAGACTCAATTTTAGGGACAACCTGGGAATTGGTTTCCCTATGGTTCGTCCACTCGATTACCCTAGATAACATAATGACAATTGGTGATTTAAATGCAGGATGGTAACTTAGGTTCTTCCAGCCCTCTTGTGAAGGTGAAGGTTGAATTTCACCATGGCACTTGGTCGGCAACCATGGCGTGCCAACTAACCTTTACCTATTGTCCCAGTCAACCTCTCCTTGGGCAGGCTTGGTTGATTAGACGAGAACACATCAATTGAATTCTGCCATCTATTTTCCTTTTTCTATTTATCACTACCTTGGTCGGGATTGTGATAGTAGGCGGGGTTTGGTTATGTCCACCACCAAACAACAATAATAATGAAGGGAAATAGACAATACATGCAAAACTCCAATCATAGAAGTACAATAAACCTAGGTTATTTCAAGTCAGCTACCCATGGTTCCCACAACCCCAAGTTGTGGGTGCTTAGCTACTCATGGCTAAGGCAAAACAAGCAAAAATGCACATACAAGACATAAATAAGAGTTTTACCAATAACAACAAAGAAAATAGGCACCACAAGTTGAAAACCCACAAGCTTGATTGATCAACAATGAGTACAAGGCTAGAGTTGCAATCACCAAAATGGGCTTTCCAAGAGAGAACGATAAACTACTCTAAAAAACTAAGAAAAGATTTAAAATGTGATTCTAAAATGTCTATTAGTCGAACTCCTTCTCAAAACCTAACTTAAACTATATATAGTGTTTACAAATTAACTCTAGAATTTACACGGAAAAGATAATTGATAAGTCTCGCACTTATGACTCGTAGGATGACCTACAAGTCGTAGTCGGGGTTTTATATCAAATTCTTGGCATCTTAGACTAAACTGGTATGACCCATAGGTATGAGTCATTGCTTAAACTATGACTCGTATATTCCTGTCATAGTCTTGGCCTTCAGTTTTTGGTCCAACATCTTGGCTTTATGATTTTGGCTACGAGTCCACCTACACGAATTGTAGTGAGACTTACGACTCGTATGATGGCCTCGTAGGGGTGACCTTCACTTAGCAAATTTCTAAATTTTCAGTCTCTGATTCTTGCTATGACACCACCCTATGACTTTTACCTTGGGTTACAACTCATAAGTGTGCTCGTATGTTCTAAGCTTCAGCAAAATCTGCAACTTTTTTTCAAAATCATGCCAACCTAACTTTTCTGCAAGGTTAACACAAAAACACACCAAAACCATTAAAAGTCACTTTAAGAACTCACAAAATCCCGTGCTTCAGGCACCTATGTGTTGTATTGTGACAGCACATTAACACCCTCAACTTAGAAATTTTACTTGTCCTCAAGCGATGACTCAATCTACATAGATAAAAAGAAATAAATAGCAACTATACTAATGGCACATACAATAGCTCCTTTGATTCAGGTACCCAACTACTATTTCTAAAATAGGATTGCCGAGTTATTAACCAAATAAAAATACACTAAGATACCGGACAATCCAACTATGACAAGCTAAGGAGCATCAACCGTCCACAATCGCTGGTATAGTCATATGCTACTCAAGTAGTGTCAATGCCCTCACTAGAAAGAAGTCCCTCATACTCATGCAAAACCATTTAGAATTCAGGGACTGAGGAAGCATTCTCACTCTCACAATTGAAATTCGATGCATACTGACTAATACCCTAGGCTTGCCTCTATACTCATCTTTTAGCTTGGTGATAAAGTGGAGTTAGATCACTTTAGGACTTATAGTCTTGTAACATACATTCAGGGTGCTTTGGTATGGTATTTTAGGCAAGTAGTGACTAAAAGCTATCCTTGAACCATGTTTACCAACACTTTTTGCTTTCATAATCCAACCCCTTTTTAATCAATCCACCCTTATTCTTCTATTTTAAATTTTTCTCGAGTGCTTTCTTTCTGTTTTTGAGTTGTACCTAGATTTCAAATTCATTTTTGCTACTTTTTCTCAATTCAAGGCACTTTCTTTTCTCTTTCTCTACTAGGTTCATGCTTTTTCATTTCTTTCTTGATTTCCCAACTAATCATCTTATTATTATTACTTTACCACAATAAGGGTCACCCTCAACATAGGCTTTTAGCCTCAGGTGAAGTACACAATATCTATGCCTCAAACCAGGGCCACCACCTGCAGCAACCCTCAACTTAGGGCTTTGACCTCAATCAAAGTTCACATGTTCAAGGATAGACCAGGGCCAATATCAAAGTATTTTGTCAAATAAGGTTAAGTCAGCAGAGTGTCAAGAAAGAATGAGTACATGAGAAGCTCAAATTTGGAACAAGGGATTCACTCACTTATTGGTGGGTCATTTAGGCTAAAAGTGGTTTCATTTAAAGAACAAGGGCCTAAGATCCTTTCCATATCTACCACATCACCCAAACCAATCTTAAAGTACCAAGGCAAGTTCTGGGTCCATATAGGATGCATGAATGCAGCAACTTGAGCTCACAACACATATGGTAATTGCATCGATAATCAAGTATAGACTCTTAGTTCATGTTTTCAGTCTCAGCTTACCTTCACAATTTCAGAACAAACATTGCCAGATACTCAAAGATGTATGAATGCATTAATAATTACAGTCTTAAAAATTTTTAGGGTACCCTATTTTTTCATCAAAATTTTAAAAATACATCTAAAATTTATGTATATGTCAATGGATAACACTACTATGAATTTACCTATTATCTACACTATCTAAACATGCTGGTTCAACAGAAAAGTAAACATCCATAAGGAAAAAGAATCATTGCAAGAAAACTTTGGGATCAAAAATAGGGGAAGTTATGGACTTGAGGCTACTCAGACTTTACCTTAATCCATAACTTCTCACACCCCACCAAAATAGGATACTTTGTCCTCAAAGTAAAGATAAGAATGAAAATAAAACATGATAATATAGAAATATATACCTACATCCATATATTAAAAACCAAAAATTAACATCCAAACTTGAGAATATTTAAATACAGCCAAAAGCCAACATAATAAAAATATTGTCTGGTAAGAGAACAAAGTATCCATCATGACAAAATGAGAATTGGGGTCAAAAGAAGGCAAACATCATGGTACTTAAGCACTAGTCTCAAGCTGATCTATGGGGTCCTGGGCTGTATCTCCATGACTACCTGGGTTATAGCTACTCCTAAGGTACCCTCTCCATATGGGGTGTGCTCTGCTCTATCTCTCTGAATGTCTACCAACAACTATGACTCCTATACCACTTCCTCAAGTATAGGCTCTTCCTCTTGTCTCATCTTCTTTGGGGTTGGCTCTGGCTCATCATGGTCAAGAGGCCTCTTCCCATAGGTGTCCGGATGGTCGATGAGCCAATCAAATGCCTCATCACCTAACAGTAGTACCTCTAGGGCTGGAACAGGGGCTGCCAACATTTGTAATAAGTCAACCTTAAACTTCACTAACTCCTCTATAACTGCGCTCACATCAATAGGCCTAGTTCCCTCAAGGCTCTTGTGGACTATAGTCTAAAATGCATCGACCCGAGCATCTACCGCTCAGACTCTCTCATCAACTAAATCTCAGGTAAATACCCTCATCCTCTCCTCAGAATCCCGAACAGTCTAATCAATCAATGGTCGGACTCATGCTGACAACTCTTGTAGACTACCCTCTATTACAGCCACCCTGCGTAGTAAATCTTGAAATGCAACAACAAAGAAAAGAGGGTCAACCTGTAAAGTAGATGCTGATGGTGCTGGAGTGTTAGAGGATGGTGTAGACTCAATCTTGACTGCTAATATAGGTTGTGAAGTAGTCAGAGTAGTGCCGGTAGTAGCTAGAGGTAAACTTGAAATTTGAAGCTCTATCAAAACTGACTCTGGGATAGCTGGAGGAGCTGCTCATGGTAAGGCCACCTGATTCTCATCAGCCTTTATCAGGCTAGGATCTATAGTGCATGTGGCCTCCACATGAGTGTCCAGGTAAGGGTCGAGAGGAATACCTGCTGCACTACATAGTTGATAGAGCAGAATTGGAAACGACAGTGAGGTATTCATCCAAGTTGCAGCCTCGTGAATCTGCTCTGAAATGATCATGGCCCAATCTATACATAGCCAGCTAGAATGTTGGCCAATAGTACGGCTCTCTCGAGGGTGATCACATTATCTGTAAAGGTTGGCCTAATATGCCAAAGGATAATAGACCACCAAAACTTGGCCCGGAATGAGAGGTGTCTTTTAACTATAGGAACTTCTTAGTTTATAACCTATGTCAGCTTGATACTCACCTCACAGATTTAGCTTGCTATCCACCATAGCAGCTTTGTCCTTGCCCCAATGACCTTCCCAGTCATCGCTCTCCTTATTTTATCAATATGGCTATCGTACTCTGCGGTAGACTGAGGCACTCTATAAGTGGGCCCAAACTGCACTTGTCAGATCATCTCCTCCGAGATATCAACTTTTCTCCCTTGGACTGTCACCACCCATAGCCTTGGCTACTCAATCCACCTTTTGTTCTTCGGCAACCCCAGGTGGAGTGTAACAATATACGCCGCATAGAACTCACGGACTATGTAAGGGGCATATTTTCCTATCTTCTTTGTGGTCTACCATAGTCCATGCTCATTCAACCCAGCATCCACTCTGAGTACTCTATCTAAGCATGAGGCATTCAATCTGGACTCCTCATCAAAATTGTGGACTGGCTTGCCTTGCCCCTTAGGCTCCAACCCTTGGTCATATATTTCTTTCATCCCTGGGACACACCATCTGCGGTCGACAGAGGGTTGGGACTGGGCTTTCTCTTGTTAGTTCTGGGAGGTACTCTCAGACTTTGACTCAAAATCGAAATGTGAGGGAGTTATCTGTGGCAAGCTGCTATCTGATCCGTCCCCGTTACCCTTTTATTCCTCCTCTTCAAACTGGAAGGAACTGCTAACTTCTATGGGCGTCTATGCTGAAAGTGCCCAGGTCTAGGGTTTACTGGCTTCAGGGTACATCCTGACTCTATGGACTTCCACTGAGCCCTCGAAATGCTCAGTCTTGGAGGATTCATCCATTAACCTCCGTTGGAGAGATTGAATTGCACATTTGTCTTTAAGGGGCATTTTATCTGCAAACAAACCACAGAGCAACTTATAAGTTTAGGATGTTTGATCCATTAAAATATATAACAAAGAAAAAGAAACAAAAACAAATCAAAAATAGATATTCACTGATGCAACTGCAGGTTTGCAGAAACAAGTGCAGTTATGACTCGTAAGGTGACCTACGAGTCGTATACTACCCTTGTAGAATTTGTATATCTTGAAAAATGCTTTCTGATCTCAGATATGAGACACAGTTACAACTTGTAAGGTGACCTATGAGTCATAGTTTTGGCTCTAACCATTTTCAGAAACATTTTTCAGAACTCAGATAAGCTTACGAGACTCTCACTACGAGTCGTAGTAGTCATTACAAGTTGTATGTGAGCCTCATATGAGTAATATGAAGGAACCACAGATGACTGTAGCTTGCTATGAGGGACCCTTACGACTCATAGAGGAACCAACGAGTTGTAAGAGTGCCTCGTAGTATGAAACAGAAAGCATTAGTGGTGCCAAACATTTTTCCACAACAAGCACAAATCAAAAACAAAGTTCAAACAAAGTTGGGACATAAGAGTAATGTAGAGTTCATGGCAAATAACCAATTCCATACTAATCATCAGAAATTCAAAATGACCCTCATCCCTAAGAGTCAAAACCAATTCTACACTACATCAAGCATACCAAAAGCAATACATATTCAAAACTCATTCTTGACATCTATATACATTCCATAGGAATGTGATTCCCATACATATCAATTCCATAAATTCCCATAGGTTAAGACATGAAAAACACACTCCCGCTTCTTAAATTCAAATTTTGACAATAATTTAGACCATGAGTGGGCAACAATAACACAACATATCCCATGAATCGCAAATTTCACATTCACAGGCACCCACTCAAGAATTTCGACAAGATTTGATTCACAACTCACTTCTTCAAAGCATCAAATCTTAGGTTAAAAGTCTAGTTCAATAATCACTATATGGCATGATCTTAAATGATCAAACAAAGCATGTACTCATATAGGGAACAAACTCATGACAAAAGATTTCAAAATTTAACCATGGAGCTTACCGATCGATTAGAGAAGTAAACTAAAGCAAAGAAAATTCAAAACCACGCTGGAAACATAGAATAATGGCCTCGCTGGAATCTTCGTTAGAAAATGAAGGTGTGTAGTTGGGATTTTGGTTTAAAAGGGAGAATATGGAATGAATTTGGGTAAACTGTTAATTGTTTAGGGTTTATACTCAGTCGTTTCTTCGTGGTCGTAACAATCACTTCAAGCAGTGGAAAGAACAGTTTTCGTT
>DF360440.1:43089-60511 GCA_000787875.1 Solanum virginianum | reverse complement strand
CATGTAGCACTTTCGACTTGTTGGTTCCTCTAAAGGACCTTAATGGATGCCACCTCCTTGTTCCTCAATCTCTTCACTTGCCTATCCAAAATCTTAACCGACACTTCCTCATAAGTCCAGTTATCCTTAACAACCCCATCACATCAAGAGGCACAATGGCATTTGGATCACCCACATATTTCCTCAATATGGACACATGAAACACCAGATGAACCAATTCTATCTCACTAGGCAACCTTAACTCATAAGCTACCTTGTCAACCCTCCTCATGACCTCATAAAGACCAACATATCTTGGGCTCAACTTGCCCTTCTTACCAAAATGGATCACACCCTTCATGGGTGAAACCTTTAGGTAAACCCAATCACCAACTTGGAATTCAAGATCCCTTCTCCTCACATTGGCATAGGACTTTTGGCGACTTTGGGCCATCTTCAACCTTTCCCTAATCATCCTAACCTTCTCAAGAGCCTCCATAACCAGATCTGGTCCCAACAAAGCTATCTTACCAACCTCAAACCACCCAACCAGTGATCTACAACGTCTACCATAAGGAGCCTCAAATGGGGCCATACCGATGCTAGAATGATATCTATTGTTGTAGGCAAACTCAATCAATGGAAGGTGATCATTCCAACTACCTTTAAGCTATAACACATATACTCTAAGCATATCCTCAAGGGTTTGGATGGTCCTCTCGGCTTGGCCATCCGTTTGAGGGTGGAAGGCCGTAAAAAGCTCAACTTTAGTACCAAGACCCCTTTGGTAAGATCTCCAAAAATATGAAGAAAATTGTGCCCCATGATCCGATATGATGGACAAAGGAACCCCATGCAACCTTACCAAGTTATGAATGTATAACCTTGCATAATCATCAGCCTTATATGTGGTCTTAATAGATAGAAAGTGAGCCGATTTTGTCATCCTATCAACCACAACTCAAATAGAATCAAAACCCTTTCTAGTCTTAGGCAATCCAACCAAAAAATTCATATTTATCTCTTCCCACTTCCAAGTAGGAACCTCAATGTCTTGAGTTAGGCTGCTCGACCTTTGATATTCGGCTTTGACTTATTGACAATTATGATAACCAAAAATGAATTTGGCAATGTCCCTCTTTATGCCTCCCCATCTTTCTAGTGGGAATCTCTATGTCTTGTGTTAGGCCACCTGGCCTTTGATATTGAAAACTATGCAATCGAAAATGAATTTGGCAATGTCCTGCTTGATACCTCCCCACCAATACACATCTCTTAAGTCTCTATACATTTTGGTGGAACCGGGGTGGATAGAATAAGAAGAATTTGGGCCTCATCAAGGATTTCCTCCCTCAAATCATCAACACAAGGCATACACAACCTACCTTGGTACCTAAGGGCACCATCTCCCTATTGGGAGAAAACCTCTACTTTGCCCTCTTTTACCAAGGCCTTTAATTTAAGCAAGGAGGAGTCAAGATCTTGTTTTGCTATCACCTCATCCACCAATGAAGAGTTAGACCTATCAACAACAACAATACCATCATCACCAACCTAACCCCCAATCTAGCCAATTGATGCACCTCCCTAGCCATTTCCTTATCACCACCATCAACATGAGTTAGGCTACCCATAGACACCCTAATCAAATCATCCGCCATAATATTTTCCCTACCCAGATGATAATGCACACTCATATCATAGTCTTTAAAAAGTTCTATCTGCCTTAATACCACCCCCCAACACCACATGTCCTAGGAAGGCAACCTCCTTCAACCAAAATTCACATTTTTCATACTTGGCATACAATTTCTCCTCCTACAATCTTTGCAACACAACCCTCAAATGATCCATATGCTCCCTTCTACTATATGAATAGGTTAATATATGATCAATGAAGACCACAACAAAGGAATCAAGGTAGGATTTGAAGACTCAATTCATAAGGTCCATGAAGATGGTCGGTGCATTGGTCAACCTAAAAGACATCACAACAAACTCATAATATCCATATCTGCCATCTTGGGAATATGACACTCCCTTACCTTCACTTGATGATACCCGGAACGAAGATCAATCTTAGAGAAATAGATAGCCCTTTGCAATTGGTCAAACAAATCATCAATTATTGGAAGAGGATACCTATTCTTTATAGTGACCCTATTGAGTTGCCGGTAGTCAATACACATCCTAGGGGACCCATCCTTCTTTTTCACAAACAACACCGGAGCACCCTAAGGTGATTGGCTAGGTCTAATAAATCATTTCTCCAACAAGTCCCTCAATTGTTCCTTCAACTCCGCCGGGGCCATACAGTAAGAGGGAATAGAAATGGGTTGAGTATCGGGGAGGAGGTCTATGCCAAAGTCTATTTCTCTTTCGGGAGGAACATCGGGAAGATCATTTGAAAAGACATCAAGAAACTAATTTACAATCGAGACCGACTCTATGGGAAGGACTTTAGACTCCACATTCCTAACCTTCACAAGATGGTAAAGACACCCCTTAGAGATCAACTTACGGGGTTTAATGTAAGAGATGAATCTACCCTTGACCATCACATCTTGACTTTCTCACTCAAGGACAGGTTCATTTGAAAATTGGAATTTGACCCTACGGGTTCTAAAATCAATAGAAGTATAATAGACATGCAACCAACCCATCCCAAGAATGACATCAAAATCAACTATGTCTAATTCAACAATATCACAAGGCAACAATTTATGCAAAATGCAAATATGACAACTTCTGTAAACTTTTCTAGCAACAATAGATGTACCAATAGGAGTAGACACTTCATATGACTCGTGCAACAACTTGAGGTCAACATGAAACTTTTGGACAATAAAGAGGGTGGCAAAAGAAAGAGTAGCACCCGGATCAATCAAAGCATATACATCAAAGTCAAAGATTATCAACATACCGGTAATAACATCGGGAACCTCACCAACCCATTGCCTCACATGTAAAGCATAAAATTGATTGTGCCTTGGGGCACCACCTTGATGACCACCCCTACCCAATGAAACTGCATTTGCACGTCGGCCTTTGCCACGAGTTCTCGGACAATCCATCTTTCGTGACCAAGCTCCCCACATTCAAAGCATACGTTAAAATCTTTCAAACATGGGCCTCTATGATTCCTTTCACATTTAGGACACATATCAATAGGAGCCACACCATTAACACCTTGAGGCCTAGGAAAGTTATTGGCAAATCCCCAATTAGTAATATGTGAAGACCCTTGGCCTTGGTGAAATCTAGCACCCTTTTGGAACTTACCCTCAAAACGGACCCTCTTGGCCTTATGACCTCTTCTCTTTCTCAACTTTTCCCACTCTATTTGCTCAACATATGTCATCTATCGGGATAAGTCCATGTCACTAATTAGCATGACGGATCGGCATTCTTTACTCACCAAGTTGGAGACCCCCATTACAAATTTATTCATCCTAGATCTAGGATCAATCACCAAATAAGGAGCATACTTTAAAAGTTGATTGAACTTGAGGACATACTCCCTCACACTCATGGAACATTGCTTCAAGTTCATAAATTCTATCAACTTAGTTTCCCTAAGCTCAAAAGGGAAGGACCGATTAAGAAAAGCTAATTTGAATTCCTCCCAAAGCACCACATTACTATTTCCTTCTCCCTCTTCCATTGATCATACCATACTTGGGCTACCACTTTGAGTTGATATACTGCCAACTTTACCCCTTTGAGTTGGTACGCCGCCAACTTCGCTTTTTCATTCGGCCCAACACCCATGATATTTAAAATCTTGTAGACCTCATTAATGAACTCTTGTGGATCTTCATCCACCTTTGACCCATGGAACACCGGAGGATTCATCCTCATGAAGTCCCTTACCCTAGCTCCTGGGGTAGTAGCATAAGGGGCTTGGTCCCCTTGGTTGACTTGATTGGCCACAACTTGGGCAAACATAGTGAGAGCATCCTGGAGCTCACTATTGGTAGGTTGCTCCTCGAGAGTTTGGGCCCTTCTTCCTCGAGTGTTGGGCATGATCTAACATAGTAAAGAACAATCGGTGGGGGAGGGAGGGAACTTACCATAACTCTATAGCATGACTTAGAACATGAAGAAGGGAAATATTTTCTAAAACACCTCATAGCCTCTAATTCATAGGCATGGCGCGCTTCACAACGATGAATAGGACTTTAATCGATGTGGTGTGTTGGACTCTGAGGATCTATCAACCTAGTGCTTTGATACCAAGTTTTTACCATTCAATTCAAATTGAAAATAATTGAAAATAAAAGAATATTAACAATATTTACAATCACTATTTAATAATATTAGTATTAGAATTATGATATATCGAAAATTCTAGATCGCTATATTAATCCTTATGCTCTAGAATATTCAATAGCCCCCAATATACCAAAACTAGCTATCACTCCACCAGTTGTCGGAGATGTAAGGATTGATACATAAAATAATTTTTAATTTAATTGATAATCATATAAAGCAGACAAGATTTTAGCCATTTGCATCAAGCTTAAACTTCCTTCCTGCATGCGCACCCCCCAAAAGCACACACTATAATAAGAGGTAATTTTTGATTGGCAGCGTGTTCAATCAAACGGGTGATTTTCTCTCCGACTACGGATCCCATACTACCCCCCATAAACTGAAAATCCATAACCCCAATTGCTACGGGAATGCCGTTTAGTTAGCTTATGCCTGTTTAAACAGCCTTAGTTAATCATGTCTTTCTTTGATAAGAATCAATACGATCTTTATAAGGCTCCTCCTCCAAATGAAATTCAATCGGATCCAGAGAGACCATGTCTTCATCATCCGAATGAATCATCCTTTCCACGGAGCAACTGGGCTCACCCTCATAATTAAAATAGAACATAAAGAAGAGTGTCTCAATATATAATAAGAGAAACATAAACAAATATCCCCGGAATAGATGACTCACTAACTAGCTTAAGTAGTACCAAACTAGCCACGTGGAGGAGGAGGATGATCAACTTGGGCTCCGATTCCTACATGGTGATATCATGTAGGTAAGAGTGTGTGTTAGTATATTTGAATGTACTAAGTATGTAGGATGCAATGCAACAAGAGAAAGGCTTCATAATCAAAATGCATGACAATAGGCGATAGGCATAATATAATGATATAACATGTATGACCAATGCTCAAGTAAACATGCTTAAGTAACTCATGCTCATATAGAATATCATATGTGTAGAAGAGACAAGTAAGATTTCCAAAGTACAAACCCCTTCGTAGGTTGATGATGATCTCACCCCATCACCTTGGTGGTGTGGTACAAACGCCTTACATGGTTGGTAATCATTCCCTCTATGATGAGCTCTTAGTCCCCCCGGATCGGGCATCGTCTAATGCAACACTTTATATAAAATATATTATATACACAAGCCCTTTTCATTATCATATAGTCATTCATATCATATCTTATACTTTGGATCTTCAATTCCTCAAGAAACCACATCCGGATATTTTATCAAACACTTAGAGGATGTTTAGTGCTAGCGTAAAACTATGCAATTCAAGAGTGAAATCATGCGAGTAAGAATATTTTATCAAACACTTAGAGGGTGTGTAATGCTAGTGTAAAACAATGCAATTCAAGAGTGAAATCATGCTATTAAATTCAATGTAAAAGCTTCAATAGATACTTGGTAACACTCTTAATCAATAAACATCAAAATTGTTCACCAATTCTTTCAATAGACCTTAGATTAATAGCTCAAAACATGGTAAAACAGTCACAATTTCATATGCTCAAACATAGTGTATAGTGATTTTCATAATAATTAAGACCCATGAATAAATCACCTTTAAATCATGCAATTTGTAAGAAAATGAAGTTTGAACATCATGGATAAAAGGAACCCTTGAAAGAAACTCACATACCTTGGCTTTGGAAAAACTCTTGGTGAAGATTAAAAATTGAGGCTTGAAGCTTGAAGGAAATCCTAAGATCCGGAAAAGGTTTTGAGAGTTGAATTTAGGAATGACAAATATGGCTAAGTGTTTGAGTGAGTATTGGGGAATGTTTAGGATGATATGAGGGTGAAATATGACTAAGTATAGGTAAATATACATTTGGGAACACTTAGGCCTAAGACTTAAAAGTCTTGGACCGAGTTGAAAAAAAAGTCACAAAATAATACCTCTGCGCGTCGCGGAAGTGGCGCGCTTGGCTCTCTAGAAATTGACATTTAGGAATTTTAAATTTTGATACGGTTGCTCTAAAATCGGAGTTAGACTCATTTCTTCCTAATTTTGGCCCCCAAAATAAGAATATGAAATCGGATTTTCAAAATAACAAATAGATTTTTAGATATCTGGAAATTGCGATTCCGGGCATTTCCAAGGCATAATTTTTAGCACTTTTTGGGTTGTTTCAAGCACCCCCAGCTTAGGCTTTGAGCCTCTATTTTCATAATTTCAAGTTCAAAGAAGGAAAAGGATTCAAAAGATGAATGCCTTCTCAAAATGGGTAAAATTTGTAATAAGGTTGCCAATAAAAAGATTTAGGCTCAAAGGGGATAGCTAAAGATATGTTTAGAGCAAAGGTGAGATATTTAGGCTAAGTGAATTTCAAGAACAATCAAAGAATGCCTAAGGCCATTTTCTTATCCTACTCAATCATGATCAACTGAGCAAGTTCTAGGTGACACAAGCAAATATAAGGCATTATTCAAAAACTCACACAGATATAGCATGCAAATCAATCAAAATGGTTCAAAATCTTATTTCCTTCTCAATATAAAAGTGGTATCGAACATCGAACCCAATAACGAATAAAAGTTTACAAAAAGAGTCACAAGAATTGTCATGAAACCCCGCATCCTCGTATTACATTATTCAAGAATCAAGAATCATTAAGAGACAATAACTCAAAATCAAAAAGTAACTCAACTCATTAGTTCTTTTACATGCTCACTTGACTGAATTAAGAATCTTCAAAATCACTGCTTAATCAACTTACATATCTTCACAAAGAAAGAAATGTCTCAAAACACTCAAAAATATACACAAATGTGAGGCAAAAGCACAAACACTCAAACTTACGAAATATCTCATAAACACAAATGTCATACCATATGCTTGCCCATATTTTCAATCAACATTGACTCATGGGTAGAAATCTCAAAGTACTTTATTAAGCTTTAGTGTAGGTTTTAGGAACAGTAGGATAAAATTTGGGTAAGAGTGACTACTCTCTCCTTGAACTCTACACACAATTCTTCACTTGCCAACTTGTCCATCTTTTCTTCATGTTTCAAACCAGTGCACATTTCAAGTTTTCATTTCCCTTCTAGATGCCCCAAATGTAATCATTTTCAACTTTTGAAGGATCCAAATCACATTTATTCACTCTCTTCCCTTCTTTTTTAAAAGTTTTTATTTCTTTATGACACCTCTTTCCTCCATTTATCGATTTCTCTCATTTTTTATCAAGCTCTAATGCAATAGTCATTCCCTCTATGATTTTCTCTCATTTTTCATTAAGCTCTAATGCAATAGTCACTCCCTCTATGATTCTCCCATAGCACCCCCAACTTAGGCTTTGAGCCTCTATTTTCATAATTTCAAATTCAAAAAGGGAAAAAGATTCAAAAGATGAATGCCTTCTCAAAATGGGTAAAACTTGTAATAAGGTTGCCAATAAAAAGGTTTAGACTCAAAGGGGATAGCTAAAGATATGTTTAGAGCAAAGGTGGGATATTTAGGCTAAGTGGATTTCAAGAACAATCAAAGAATGCCTAAGGCGATTTTTCTATCCAACTCAATCAAGATCAACTGAGCAAGTTCTAGGTGACACAAACAAATATAAGACATTATTCAAAAACTCACATAGATATAACATGCAAACCAATCAAAATGATTCAAAATCTTATTTCCTTCTCAATATAAAAGTGGCATCAAACATCAAACCTATTAACGAATAAAAGTTTATAAAAAGAGTTACAAAAATTGTCACAAAACCCCGCATCCTCATGTTACATTATTCAAGAATCAAGAATCATTAAGAGACAATAACTCAAAATCAAAGAGTGACTCAACTCATTAGCTCTTTTACATGCTCCTTTGACTCAATTAGGAATCTTTAAAATCACCACTTAATCAACTTATATACCTTCAAAAAGAAAGAAATGTCCCAAAACACTCAGAAATATGCACAAATGTGAGACAAAAACATAAACACTCAAACTCACGAAACATCTCATAAACACAAATGTCACACCATATGCTTGCCCATATTTTCAATCAACATTGACTCAACTTCATTTGGGTAAAAATCTCAACGGACTTTGTTAAGCTTTTAATGTAGGTTTTGGGAAGGGCAGGATATAATTTGAGTAAGAGTAATTATCATGACACGGGCCTAGGGTCCAGGAGTGACATGGAGAATGAGAACTCGAGAGTCTCCAAACAAGCCTCATAGCATCCACATACACATCATCGGTTCGAAAATGCATACTAAAGCATTAAACACATGCTCTAAGGGACGAGAAAGTATGACTCGCGCTATGAGGATGTCATAGGGATAGGGATTTTTATGGATTCACATAGCACATAGCACATAACACATACGAACTAAGGAGCGAGTAAGTATGACTCACGCTATGGCGATAGAAGGAATTTAGGACTTTCCATATTTCCATAACTCATCATGAACATAACATAATATCATCAACATCAAGAGATAGCCATAATCATAGTCTCCACAAGCAGATAGTGTAACACATCACAAGCCTGTACAAGAGTTTACACGTTGCCTAATAATGCCTCAAAGTTATAGATTAGGACGGGGGCCAAGACATGTTCTGGGATCACCCTCAAAGTAAAAACATAAGAGAAATATCATAATAGATAGATAGAAGGTGGCTTGTCCTTGAATGATAGGACTCACCACAAGAAACTCTCACAATCCAAACTAACCGTCAAGAGATGAATAGAGATAGTCTCTGGTCCCTACATGGTTAGATCATGTAGGCAACAAGTATGCGTTAGTACGTTTGAATGTACTAAGTATGTGGACATGTAAATGCTTATGAACTTATTAACCTGCAATCAATGTTAGATGACAAGAGCACAATGTTAGATGACAAGGGCATATATATAGAAAGAAGCATATAAAAGCATTGGTTAATTCGACTAGCAAAGTAGGTACTTCGGCACGTATTTAGGGAGCAAAACCAATTAGCTGATTGTATGGCCAAGGAGGGCGTCAGAAACGTTAGATTTGGTGATGTTGCAGTTTTTGCTACGCCCACAGATTTTGCATGTAATCAACTATTATCAGATTATGTTTGGACCTTTTACCCTAGAAAGGTTATAACTTTTGACTCCTATTCTGGCCGGGATGTGGCCTCGAGACAGTTTGAGTCCATTTTGTATAACGTTAAAGGCTTTAAACTGGCACCACTTGGTTGCCAGAGATCCAGCCTCATTGAGGCTGGTTAGTATTTATATATAATATAATATATGTCTGTTTGATAAAAAAATATCAATATGTCATGAATTCATGATGCATGAATGCCAAAAATACTTTGTACATAAAGGGGATAGGACATCAACCGACATAAGACCAAACGAGTTATAACTTGGAACTCTGTCGTCTTCCCCAAATAGATAAAGAGGTGACCTACTTGCCAAATATAGATCCTTAACATAATCATTCCTAAAAAGGATTATAAACAAAAACATATGTTTAACATATAATTTTGGAACTTGAGGATTTATATAAGGGACCTTAGGGATATCCCCCTCACACAAGCTCACTCGGTGCTAAGTCATTATTCCACAAGAATACATATACATATTCGTGCTTGAAAAGGAGGCATTAGTTTTCTAAATCATAATCATACATACTTAGGCTCAAATGCCAAAACATACTTCATAATCATGCATTGCTCGGGCTAAAAAGTCAAATCATACTTCATGTCATACTTTTATGTATAGGAATAACTCCTTCATACTTATACATCGTGGTATAAACACTCATCATTGCTCTAAGAGCCATATCATAGACATTATATGATCACATTTTTGTCATACCCATACTATCCTTGAAAACATAATCATCATCGTAATTAGGACTTATCCCACATCATAAACTTCATGAAAATTATTGTTTATGTATGCATATGCCGTGAATGACGAGAGAATAGCATGGACAATAGATATTCATACTTACAACAACATTGTAAGATGAAATTCAGAGTAAATCCATGAAGAAATTCACATTTAAAGCATACTTAAGATTACCCATGCCTAAGCCAACATTTAAAGGGACATGCATATTAAAACCTTCATAATATCAATGCAATTCAAAATATTAGGGCTTATATCATTTTAAAAGCATCAATTAAATACAACTCGCATCTCAATTGAATCAAACCAACATTGATTTAAAAGACCCATATTCAAAGTAAGCTCGAAATTCATAAATCAAGGAGAAAAAAAGTGTTTGGGATCTTCATGGTTGAAAGGGACCATGAATCAATCCTACATACCTTAGATATCTAGAAGAATTAAGAAGAAATTGATTTGAGAAGAAGACCCTTCCTTGAGCTCCAAGTTAAATCTCCAATGATATACTTGAGAGGAGTTCTTTAGAGGAGAGAACTCTAATGTTCTAAGTGTAATGAATGAATTTGAATAAGAATGAAGAAGTATAGTCTTTTTAGGGGTTTAGGATAGGTTAAAAAGTCACAAACGACCTTTAGAAATCACCAAAATTACGAGAAAAATCAGTAATGAAACGAGCATTAAAACGTGTCCAGGTGGCCTATAAAAGGGCACCACAGTTTGTAAAACTTACCATGGACCGTACAAGGGTCCGTGGTAAGGGTCTTCAGACACTTAGCGAATTTCCAGACTAAGGTCATTTGCACTGACAGTTCACGGTCCATTCAAAGGTGCACTGACCGTACAACGGTCTATACAAATGACCCAAGTTCCAAGACAATAATTTTATACTTAGAACCATATTTTAGGATAAGGGTTTCACGAAACACCTTACCATGACTCGAGGTGAGTACCACTAGACCCCATCATGGCTCGTGGTGGGTTGCATGGCTCGTGCAAGAGCCCTTAGTGGCTACCTTACCAGATTATTGGCTTGAAGGTTGTGGCTCTTACCAGTGGTCCCTTCCACGGCCAATGGTGAGGACCACGGCTCGTGGGAGGTTCCTTGGACGGCCACCAAGCCTAAAATCCTTTCTGAAGCCATACAAAGCCATACACATGCATCTCCCATGGTTCACACACCTCCAAAAATTTGATTTAAGCATCCATAAAGTCTCACGAGATCGTGTCATTACAGTGATTTACTCTCTCCTTGAACTTTACACACAATTCTTCATTTGTCAATTTATACACCTTTTTTTTTATGTTTCAAACCAATGCACATTTCAAAATTTTATTTCTATTCTAGTTGCACCATGCAATCATTTTTCACTTTTGGAGGATTTAAATTTATTCACTTTCTTTCCTTCTTTTTTAATACTTTTTCTTTCTTCATGACTTTTCTTTCCTCCATTTATCAATATGACTATGTATCCGCTGGAATCATTTTCCTTCGGCATTTACTTTCATACCTAGCCAGAACTATTTTCCTCCAGCTTTTCATTTCTTTTCTAGCTGAAACAATTTCCCTTCAGTCTTTTTTCTTTTCTTTTTTTTTCTATTCGAAACCATTTTCCTTTGGCTTTTCATTACAACATATAAATATATATCTGACAGCCATAAGAGTTTGCAAAAATCAACATTACCCAAACATATAATAGTCACTTTAAATCAATATCATTATCATCTAGCTGGAATCATTTTCCTTCGACTTTTTATTTCTTTTCTTTCCTTTTCTAGCCGAAACCATTTTCCTTCGGCCTTTCATCATCAATGGGACATCAGGCAAGTATAAGTCATCGCAACACAATAGTCACTTCCACAAGTATAAGAATAAGCAAGATGTCCACATATATCATTTATTTATTAATCATCAATCTTTTTCATTGTTCGTTCAACATTGGCGTCATCATCCACACATTACATAATAATCACATCATATCATAGCTGAATATTTTTCAATAATCAAATTGTCATCATCACTTAGGACTATTCATCATTTAGTCCATAATTCACAACGCTTGGTTCAACAAATTCAACAATGTCTCAAGCATGCATTTATCTCAACATTCACATAAAGTACTTCATTGGACAATTCCATGTATCATGAATCAAAGTTCAACAAGTAGAACAACATGAATTCTTTTACATTCTCATCATTTGGCATTCATCCATATTTCTCCTTTGTGATATTAGTGCTTTGGTGATTACTTCTTTGTGACTGTTCTCCTCCATAGGTAGGGATTGAGTCACCTAGAACTCCATGTACATTTGCAACAACTTTCTTTCCCTTAAAATTCTGGTTATTATTCTGTCTGAAGTTTTGACCACCTTGGTTGTGGAAATGATTGTTATTGTTCTGGGGATATCCATGTAGTTTGTAGCACTTTTCTCTGGTGTGTCTTGGCCTCTTACAAAAATCACAAACTATGGCACTCCTGTTGCTATTGTTTCCTGAATAGTAATTGATTCCTGCATGATTATTGTTGTTGTTCCCCAGATTGCTGGTGCCACCTGCATAATTGTTGTTTTGGAAGTCCCTAGATTGCTGGTGCCACCTGCATAATTATTCTTTTGGAAGTTTGTTCTAAAAAGTTTTCCCATTGGACCCTTTCCGTTGTTATTGAAAGAACTCACACTTAGTGAGGCTAATTCTATGGGCATCCGACTAGATGGTCCAAATGCTCTTTGTTTCTCCTCTTGGATCAGCAAGGTGAAAGCTTGTCCCATAGATAGGAGTGGGTTCACATGAGGCTATTGCCTGTGATCACAGTGTATACCTCATTCAACCCCATGAGAAATTGAATAGGACGTCTATCTTGTTCTGCCTTATGCATGCTATCTCACAAGCAATTGCACTGATCCTTCAAACTCAAAGTGCTCAACTCTTCCCATAGTTTCTTCATCCTTGTGTAGTAAACAGTGACATCCAAAACTCCTTGTGTGAGATCATTAATTTCCTTTTGGATTTGGTATAGCTTTGACCCATTAGTCTGGTCATACCTATCTTCCAGTTCCTTCCAAAGCTCCACAAAGTCACGAACATACTCCACACTATCTGAAATCTCCTTAATTAGCGAGTTCAAAATCCATGAAGTTACCATGTCGTCACACCTTTGCCACTGACGAAACTGAGGTGAGTTCACATCTGATTTCCTACAGCTTCCATCAATGAAACCCAATCTGTTTTTCACTGATAGGGATCGTAGGACTCCACTTCTCCACAAATGATATACTGCTCCATCGAATTGCACAGGAACCAGCATCCTCCCAGGGCTGTCCGAGGGATGTATATACAATGCACTGTTTGTGTCATTGTTAACATTCGGAGTGTTGATTCCCTCTGTTGGTAAAACATTTGCATCAGTTGCCATGGATCCATATCTTTAATTGGTTATGCAGTCCATTTAATGTGATCTAAAAACAAAATTAAAGAATGAATACGGATCCAGAAGAGAAACGAAGAACAGAAGACAATTGAATGCAATGAGTAACCCATGCTCTAATACCATATTAAAACCTCACAAGTTTGACGAGAACTCAAACATGGCAGAGGAAGTCATAACACTCAGCTCAGAATTGAATTGAGGGAAAATAGAATTCTCTGCTTTTCATTCATAATCTATGAAGTATATATACAACCTTGAGGACTATGACAGTTGTGTTCCAGCTGTATCCAGTTGAGCAACAGGGCAAAACACAAAAGTTAACTTTCTAATACTAAGCAACTAAAAGGAAGATTTAACTAACTAAATTTGACTATCTAATTTCTAACTAACTGATTAATTAGTCATGATTTGGGAGTGACTTCAATATAACCTAAAGAATGAAAACATAAATTTTTGGAATAATTAAGGAAGTGAAAGTTCAAGGACAAACATCCACCTCAAGGTTCACGATTCAAGAGTTCAGCCATAAATTAACCTTTGCAACGTCATTAATTTAATCAATGTCAATTTTCATACACAGAAAATAACTTTTTCATTTCGAATATGAATCACTGATGGTAATAAAATGGGCCATGAGCTCACTATTTTAATTTTAAAAAAATCACTGATGGTGCATGTTACGTAGAATCATCCTTAACGATTAATTCGAATGAAACACACTATATTTCACGAGTATAAATCACATTTTCTTCCCATAAAAAAGAAGGAAGACAATGAAAGGACTCATTCCCTATCAACAATCAAAACATAATTAAGAGTAGAAGAGATCTAAAATGTATCATGTTTTCTGAGCAGTGGCATCGTCAATGAACAACAGGGGCATATCACACATTCTTCTTTCAGTCTGTCACTATTAAAATATCTCAATGATCTAATTCAGTCTAAATATTAAAACATACCAGATGTGTGCTTCTCAATTTTGTCACACACACATTCTCCTTCTCTCAGTATGTTAACTCTAATCTCCTGATTCCAGCACATACATGCTACTAGATAAGACTCCTACATTTGAACACTATTTGAGTTAAGGTATCTAAGTCACCACCAGTGGCATTACTTTAAAGGAGAATGTTCTTTCGTAGTTCCTATAAATGCTGGTTCCTGCGGATCTTGTAGACACCTGTGGTTTCAATGACATAGTCTTAGTCAATTAACTTTTGTTTTTTCGTCCTGGAAACAGAATCCTGAGTTGTAGATTCTTTGTCTACTTTTCTTTTTAACTCGTTCAATTCTTCCTCACTGACCCAGCCATTCAGCTTTTTGTTCAATGCATATGCTTCACCAAGTCTCATCAGACATTCTTTGCTTGCAGATTCATGGGAAACAACTGGTAAAAAGAAAAACTGAATCAATATATGCACATTTACAGATGTTACAATTCATTCATACAAAGAGCACAAAGCTATAGATCCATCTATTAGGAAATAGAAATGTAGTTGCTCAAAGTGGTTTAGAATGTCACATGGCATGGCAGCTGGAATCAAGAATAAGTAACAGATCGTGAAAAATTCATCACACACACTAACTGGATTAAACTTTTTTCAAGATCTTGACACCAAAAGTCTACTAGAATTCAATTTCACATGTATGCTGTAGCCGAATCAACAAATAATGAATCAATTACTACAATGTGGAACTTTGAGACTACACTATCGTTTTACACATTTTTGAATAAAATGAAAGAGATAAGAGTCAAATCTATGTTGCTGAGTTAAAATGAATGAGAAAACATAAGATGTGTACCATATACATGCATATAATATATAAATACAGAAGGCATAGAAAATAACAAGTTTGAATGTGAGATAGAGAACCTTACTGCAAGAAACAGAAACAACTGACCTGGTTTGGGATAATCTAAGCCAATGATGCATTTTGCTTTACGTTGGACACTTATGGGAGCAGTCCAAGGCTCATATATGTACTCCTTAGGCATATCTGTCATTGAATTTGGATTCGATAGTATAAGAGAACCACGGAAAAGCGTTGCATCAATAGGAGAATCAGTTCATCAGCATACCTTTTAAAACAGGGAGAAAATGCCTGATATAGTTCCCGGCAGGATCATACTTTTTTCCGAATGAGATTGGTGAATAAATCCGATTATACTGAAAATAGGACAACAACAATGTTCAGAATGTTGGAGGTGATCCAGAACAACTGATTGAGACATGGAAAAATGTAAACTAAGAGCACTTCTAGGGAGAAGCATTTAGTATCACCTGATTAATTTTTCTTAACATTTGAAAACACCTGATTATTCTTGAAGTTTTATATCGGAGCAAGTAAAAGACCAATGTTTGATTCAACAGCTTAATTTCATACAATTGGATCTTTGGAATAAAGTTCCTCATTGTGATGGAAAAGATCGAATTAAGAGAGAGTATAAGCGGTTATTTGGGGAAGAAGGAGAATATCCTTCATCTGTGTATTATTGCTCAAGCCAACTGTACAACTACATATATACACAATTAATGTAGTCCACTTTAATTACCATGGACCTTACTACACCTGATATCTACTTTAACTAACAATTAATACACTAACTACCAAGTAATACTAATTATCATCATAACTAGCTAATGCTATCTAACATTGTCTTGTTCAATACTCCCCCTCAAGCTGGATCTATTAAAGGGATTCAATAATCCAAGCTTGCCAAGCAAATGATCATGTTGTGCCCTTCCAAGTGCCTTAGTAAGTATGTCGGCTTGTTGATCCTTGGTATGAACATATATGGTCTTGATGAGCCCCTGTTGGATCTTCTCCCTAATGAAATGGCAGTCTATCTCGATATATTTTGTGCGTTCATGAAAGACTGGATTTGCCGCAAGTTGCAAGGCTGATTTGCTGTCGCAGTGAACAAGAACAGGTCCATTTAATGTCACTCCCAACTCCTTGAATAGGCTTGTCACCCATACAACTTCAGCTGTCAATGCAGCAAGGCTTCTATACTCTGCCTCTGTGGAGCTTCTGGATACGGTATGCTGCTTCTTGAACCTCCAAGAAATAGGTGAATCACCAAACTTTAAGATGAAACCAATCACTGATCTTCTCGTACTTGGGCAAGCAGCCCAATCGGCATCGCAGTAACCAGTCAGCTGAAACTTCTGTTGGGAACTCATAAGCAGTCCTCTACCTGGTGCTAGCTTGATGTATCTGATAACTCGCAATGCTGCCTTCCAGTGTGACAACTTAGGCTGTTGCATGAACTGACTGAGCATCTGCACAGCAAAGGCTATATCTGGCCTTGTGACTGTGAGATAGAGTAATTTTCCAACTAACCTTTGATACTTTGTAACATCTTCATACAAGGCTTCTGAATCATACTCGACAGTGGTTAGTTTTTGATTGTAGTCCAAGGGTGTCATGTGAGGTTTGGCATTCCCCATCCCTGCCTCAGCTAAGTGCATACTTCACTATGCCATCCCCTTTCTTCTTTGTGAACAAGGAGTAATCCAAGTGACTTTGAGAGTATCCTGAGCTCAGCAAGGCCTCAGTCAGTTTGGCATTCCACTGTCTTGAGGCCTGTTTGAGTCCATACAAGGATTTCATCAACTTGCATACAAGTTTTTTCTCCTTCTCAACATTGTAAAACCCCTTTGGCAATTCCATATACACCTCTTCCAGTAGGTCTCCATGCAAGAAAGCATTGAACACATCCATTTGGTACAAAATCCAGCCCTGTGTGGCGGCTAATGCAATAATGGATCTCACAGTTGTCATTTTGACTACAGGAGAGAAAGTCTCCTGATAGTCAATCCCCTCTGTTTGGCTGTAGCCTTTAGCTACCAGCCTTGCCTTGAACCTATCAACTTGTCCATCAGCCTTATATTTGATTTTGTATT
>DF360440.1:18298-42257 GCA_000787875.1 Solanum virginianum | reverse complement strand
AACACACATGCTTCTGCTCTAGGAGAAAATTTATCTTGCTTGATCATCTTTGTTGCATAACACAAGCAACCTACAGTCCTCAAGTGGCTGATACTTGCTTCATGTCCATAGAACTGCTCAAAAGGAGATCTACCTTTCAATACTACAGTGGGCAGTCTGTTAATTAGATAGACAGCAGCTAACACACATTCTCCCCAAAATTTGATAGGGAGGTTGCCTTGAAACCTGATTGCTCTAGCTACCTCAAGAATGTGTCTATGTTTCCTTTCAACTACTCCATTTTGCTATGGAGTATAAGGACAACTACTCTCATGGACAATACCGAGAGACTTAAGAACACCGTGTAAGATTTCAATATAGAAAAGACATCACTTTTCAATTTCATCAAATACAGCCAACATATTCTGGAATGGTCATCAACTATAGTCAAAAAAAATCTAAAACCACTGTGAGTTGCAACTCTGTAGGGCCCCCATACATCCATATGAAGTAAATCGAAAATACCTAATGCCCTAGACACACTTGTAGGAAAAGGAAGTCTAGTCTGTTTAGCAAGGGGATATACAGAGCATCCACCACATGCATCACTATCACTAGGATGTTTATTCTTTAGTAATTGTTGCAGCATATTCATGGAAGGATGTCCCAATCTACTATGCCACACCAGCCTCTCTGCAGTAGAACTTTGTGCCATCAACACCTTCTGCTCTTCTTTAGTACCCTCAGATATCATGGGAAGATAGTAGAGCCCATCATGCTCCTTACCAATCCCCTTCACCCTTCCACTTGACAGGTCCTGAAGCACAAAATATTCAGGAAAGAAATTAACTGAGCAATGTAGTTGCTTGGTTAATTTAGATACCGAAAGCAGATTGTGCTTAAAATCAGGCACTACCAACACATTCTCCAGTGTTCTCTTATCGAATGCATCACAACAGCCAATATGTGAGACCTGTACAGTCTCACCATTAGGCAAATGTACCTTCCTATTCACGCAACTAGATGCAGAACATAGCTTGTCTGCACTATGTGTCATATGACAAGTGGCACCTGAGTCCACTATCCATCTTTCCTCAATCTTACCCTGCATCCTACTATTGCTCACAGATAAAATAGGGGTAATGTCCATACCTGCCATATTGATCATCTGGTATGATTCTGCCTTACCTGCATCCTCCCTTTCCAACAAATGCAGGATCTTGTTGTATTGAGTGGTGGTGAAAGTGTGTTGAGTGAATACATCAGTAGATTTCCCTGTCATCATATCATTCATAGGTGCAAAGCCATCAGTCAGCTCCATCTTATTCATAGCAGTGGCCACTGCATCGGCAGCAGCCTCTTGATTCCTATTAACTGGTCCTCCAGGCCTCTTCTTGAATTTTCAGTCGGCAGGGTAGCCATTCAACTTGTAACACTCTTCTCTAATATGTCCATGAATCTTATAATAGCTGCAAATTTGATCCTTCCTTCAGGATTGAAACTTCCTAGGGAGATCACCTCCCCTTCCTGCAAACAGAGCCATCTGCTCTTGTACATTGTGTCCAGCAGGTGTATTAGGTAGATTACTTCTCGTTCCGACGAATAGAGCCATCTGCTCTTGCACATTGTGTCCAGCATATGTATTAGCAGTCAATCGCTGTCCTTCATCTGCCACAATCATAGCATAAGCTTTGCCAACACTTGGCAGAGGATTTGACATCAAAATCTGACTACGAGCATGTGAGTATACCTCATTCAGTCCCATTAAGAAAGTGAACAATCTCAAATGAGTCAAGTGATCAATATATGTCTTAGAATTACCACAGTTACATGAGGGCGGAGGAATCAAGGCATCAAACTCATCCCATAAGAGCCTCAACTTCGAAAAATACGCAGAAACAGACATGGTGCCCTGATTAATCGTACATAAGTCCCTATGTAACTGATATCCCCTTGAGCCATCCACTTTATCAAACCTTTCTTTTAAATTGGCCCATACCATTGTCGCGTCTATCGTGTACACAATACCACTGAGCAATTCCTTTGATACACTGTTCATTATCCACGCCAAAACGAACGCATTACATTTCTCCCACTGCTCCTCTAACTCTCCCCTATAATTGCTTCTCCTGCATGTTCCGAGAACAAAACCAAGCTTACTCTTGGCTCTCAGATTGATCAGCATTGATCGACTCTACAAGGAGTAATTTTCCGAACCTGTAAGCTGTACAGCTGTGAGAACAGACCCCGGCGTGTCGGAATTATGCAGGTATAGTAGGTGATTTCGCCATCGTTCGACTTGATCGAGGGTTTCAACGCGAGTCGCACCACCAGCTGATGCATCAGTCGCGGAATCTGCTACTGTTGCCATCGATACTAGTCGTTTGCCGAAGAACACCGTGTTAATCGACGGAATCTAGCGTCAATCGAGCCAGAGAGGCTCTGATACCATGTGATGGAAAAGATCGAATTAAGAGAGAGTATAAGCGGTTATTTGGGGAAGAAGGAGAATATCCTTCATCTGTGTATTATTGCTCAAGCCAACTGTACAACTACATATATACACAATTAATGTAGTCCACTTTAATTACCATGGACCTTACTACACCTGATATCTACTTTAACTAACAATTAATACACTAACTACCAAGTAATACTAATTATCATCATAACTAGCTAATGCTATCTAACATTGTCTTGTTCAATACTCATAAACAACATAGTTATGATTAACATCTACCTGGTAGAAAAATGAAGAGCATGATAGCCACAACCAGTTCCCATTGTTGATTGCCCAATCAGAGTCAATAAGCAGTCTTTCAAAAACATCACGTCCTCTCTCCCAATGCACAAACTATCCACACAACAATAACCATAAAAAAGGAGAAATTATTCAAAAAAATATATATATAAATTTATCTAAGTCTTGAAGTGACTTACCAGATCCCCACGAGTTAAAAAGCATGCGACACTGTGCCGAGCAAGATGGTGAATCCAACCCCACTTTCGAAGCTAAAAATTTGAGAAAAGAAATCAGATACACTAACAATCCTCAAATCAGAACGAAAAAAACACTAATAAGTATCTCTCAAGTATACACAGTGATAGTAAAGTCTAGTTATCTAACCTGGGCCATTATGGCGTCAATCCAAGGAAACCCTGTCCTGGAATCTCTCCAAGCAGCAAGCAATTCATCATCATTCTTCCAAGGTATCTGTTGGAAGGTAGACAGTTATAATTGGAGGAGGAAAACTGAGGTCCAAATAAGATAAGCCAAATATAATAAAACATCAATTGTTACAACATAAGAAGTTGTTTAATAAATACATAGTAAAACACCAATAACTAAAAGATTAGGCGAACAGAAAAATATATAACCTCATATCAAAAACAAATTATAAGGCTTTCATCAACAGAATCATCTAGCTTCCACTTTCCATAAAAGAGGTAGCACATGTACTATCGAGGACAATAAGCACAGTCATTGAGTACTTATAGCACAATATAACATAATGTAAAATGCTGTCCTAAAGATAGTTTACCAAAATAATACAGTTTACCAAAATAATCTTTTTGAAGAGGGACGGTCAAGAACGTGAAAGGAACCAAACTAAGAGTGGAAGAAAAAAATTGGAGAAGGCAAGTTAGACAACATCCTCCAGATAGTTCTGGGAGGTTGTGACTCAAGCGCTGGAGTGAGTATCATCAATTCACTCATAATTTTCAGATAAATTAAATCATCAATTCAGACAAACAAGAAGAAGTTCCCATCAAGTCCTCTGCATGATCTTGAGGTATTGATACACTCAAAAGTTCTTCTGTACTTCCATTTGTGCAAATTTTATGACACTTCATACAAGAGATGATACTTAACAAGAACTGATAAAGACAATGATAAGAAGGAACCTAGCAATAGCATTTTGCAGATGAAAAAGCAAAACGACAAAAAAATAGAACTGAGGAACATGCTCCAAATCAATTAAAAGATTCCCCTCATCACCTGTTTGCATATTCTGTTACCCTTCATCTGATCAAAATTAGGAGTCCCAATGGCAACTGTGTAGAAAAAGTCGCGCCATAACAACTGCAGTAGTTGAAATAAATCACTAGGGTGCTGACTGTTGAGTTCTGAACATTAACAACAAGCAAACTGACCTGTCCAAGAAGAGAAACAGGTGGAGAGGTATGCTTTTTAACGTGTTTCAGAATGTCCTGAATGCACTGGTAGAAGTACCTGGAAGAGAGACAACCAAACTTCCAAAAGCATTGGAAAGGCAAGAGATCAGAACATTTTGGAGCAGTAACTACTAATCGATCCAGCCTATGTGCTGCTCACCTTTAAGTGTGGTGATAAAACAGTTGTTGCTGGTTTTAGAAATGCAGTTGGATCACCCTTGGGTTTCTCGAAATTTGCCACCCATTCCTGCAGGAAAAACGAGCGATTCATTTTATTACTAAAAACAACAACATACCCAGTGGAATCCCACAAGTGGGGTCTGAGGAGGGTGGAAAAACGAGCGATTCATTTTATAACTAAAAACAACAACATACCCAGTGGAATCCCACAAGTGGGGTCTGAGGAGGGTAGAGTGTACGCAAACCTTACCACTACCTCATAGAGGTAGAGAGGCTATTCCCTGGGAACCCTCATCTAAGCTACAAAAATCGAGAATAAACAAGGAAGGCCAACACAATATGATATGTAAACTCACAGACTATACTATACGCGCTAACTACATGCGTTACTCTTCTCGTGATTTTTTTAATTACTAAAAAAGTGGTGAAAAAGCCAAAGATACTGTACCAAAATGGAAAATATTAGTGTTATTCTATAGCATGGGGCTAAAGCTTGTATGCCAAACATTAAAAGGCACCTTGTTAGCAATTGCTTCTCTCAATCTCTTCAGTGCTTCCGATTCTCCACCTTTAAAAGGAGTCCTTTCGTCCTGCATGCAAAATTTCTTGTAAGACGTTACCTGAAGGACTTCAATGGAAATCTAGTAACACCATACCTCTCCTAAATCTTCATAACCAAGTTCCCTGACAGTTGGAACTCCTGAGACTGCAAAACTTCCAATATTTCCAATAGGAGGAACTGAAGATATTGTCGTTGAAAGAGGGATTGATGCCCAAGATGGTTGCCCAGCCAGTTTAAGAAAAGACTGGTAACTCAGAGGTGGGGATCCACCATTCTTTGCAGACATTCAAATACAAATTATTCAATATAGAATATAGATCTAATTATCTGAAAATCCACTGATCGCTTTCTTCAACAAAGAAACAGAAGACAATCCTATTCTCCTTGAACATATTTTCTCATTGGAGAAGAAACAAACTGATCCTCTGAGATTTTCAAAACTCACATGCTAATGCACTTACCTTTTGTACTATATCGGCAGGATTATAGAGGGTATGGCTCACAGGAGAGAAAATCTCTACGCCAGTTACAGAAGCATAGCTCTGTGGAGCAAATATAATTGTTCTTTAGACAAGCACCAAATCATTCAGAATGTGAATAAAAAGACTTCTTAATATAATACTTATCTAATCAACTAAGAAACACCATCTAGAATATGCCTTAAGCACCCTTTAAGTACTCAAATATTTCCTCAGATTGAAAAGAAATTTTACCTTGACTTTTTCATCTAAAGCTTGATAGTAGGGCTCTGTGTCGTACTCAAAGCAAAGTTTCCCTATACTCCACTGAAAATTGTGCCAAGGGTTACGCAAATCAATGGCTAATAAATGAATTGGTTATCAAAATAAGAAAACAATGTTTGTAAGTTACATTAGTGAAATGCAATTTGAAAGAGGAAAAGAAAACGGTAAAAGGAACCATCATCTTTCACAGCATACAGTGCGGATCGATCAACAGCTTGACTCTAGTTTCAAAGTTTCATGGTTTTCCAAGACATCAAAACATAGGCATGACCGAACTTTCTTAAGTAATATTGACCAATTGTATAACTAACCAACAGCGTATAAGTAGATCTAATAGCTTAGCCATAGCCCAGACATGAAGCAGAGTACTTAAAAGGGCAAACTGCAACAATGGAACCGTAAAAAAATCTACAAATTATAACATTATCTAAACTGTCATGTCCAACTCAAGATGTAAAATTCTATTGACAAATATATCTGAACCTTAAATAATTGCTCCAATATTAGCAAATAGCACGGAAAACATATACAACATTTTCAGCACACAGAATCAGTTATAAACCCTGAATCACATGGCAATACACATTTTGATAGCTCACAAACTCGAGAAATCACTTTCTTGTACTTAAGTTTATCAACTTATATTCCGTATGTTGATAACTAAATCGAGCTGTAACTGTCACAGCGGTGCTTCATTTGCAAAATCATGTCCATATGAAACACCAAAAACAACTTGTTGGGCACTTGACAAGACTAAATTATTTCACGAAATGCTCCTTACTAAGTGTAGCTTAGGAACCCTAGCAATTTGTAAGCACTTATTGTTCGATAGTCGACTCTATACATGTATTAAAAACTTAAAAGACAAATGAAAATACTATTAGAAGGTATACGTGCACTTTAAATACTGAATTCGACTCGAGCTCCAACTTTTTCAAGTTATTACTTGCATACCAAAATAGTAACTCCTATATCCAATTTACACATTAAATTGAACAAATTTAAATAGCCACATAAGCTGAAGAAATCCAAGTTATACCTCCTTCAAGCAGCGAACCAAGACCTCACCAGGATCGCCCTTGAGCACCAACAAACGTGAACCAAGCTTCTTGAGACTCAAATCAAGATCAACTAGACTTTCGAGCAAAAACTGTATCCTGTTCAACCCCGCTTTGGAGGAACCCGGAGAGAATGCAGTGGAATCAGGCTCCATGTAGTGTGGATCAATCACGAAAACAGGGTACAGAAACTTGGACCCTTTAGCTGCATACTCCAAAGCTGGATTATCATGGAGTCTCAAACCCTTCCTAAACCACATCAAAGAGTTCGACCCGGAACCCATGGATTTGTATATAAAAGTGCTCGTTGATTTTACAGAGAAATGACAAAAACATTGAGAAGACAAATTGAACATATAAATACTTCTATTTAAACGGTTAAGGGATTTCCCGCCATAAATGGGTTCAGGGCATTCACTAACGTAAGCCGGGTGATATGCATTGGAGAAAGGGAGGGCAGTTAGTTCATTTTTTTCATGACAAGGTTATGGCCAATACGCAGCAAGCGTAAGTTAACAACGAGCAGGAAAGCATTGGGTGTAAAGACACCACGTCGTTATGTGGGTAGTTGGAATACTCGACGCTTTTTTGATGAGGTGGATTCATTTGAATCCGCAATTATCTATCCGAAATTTTTTTTATAAAATAAAAATTTTATAATTTGTGAAAATTATTAAAATTTCTTCAATTCTTATATAATTATAATAAAATGAGTATACTCGTGTGCTATATTATACTTTTATTTATTTACTTATTTATGTATTTACTTTGAGCCTTACTATTTCACTTGTTGATCATATCTAGGCCATCTTGCGGATGGGTTTTGAGACGGGGGTTTCCAGGAAACAGCCTCTTTATTTAGGTAGTGGTAAGGCTGCGTACATCTACCCTCCCCAGACCCCACTTGTGGGATTTTACTGGGTATGTTGTTGTTGTTGTATAATAAAATGAGTAAATTATAGTTTATAAATAAAGAAAAGATATAGTTTATAAATAAAGATAAGATATTAAAATATTCTAAGGCATCACATTAATAATTCATATATCTTTATTTTATTTTTTTTATAAATAAATATTTATAATTTTATATCGTTTTAATCTTTTAAATATACATAATTTTATAAAAATTTACTAATCAATAATAGTAGTAAATAATTAGTCTTTTCTATAATTGTAATGATCCTCCATATCATTTTTTTGTTAATGCGTCTTTTTCCTCGATTAGAGCTTTTCAATAGCAACCCCAAGTCATTTATGACTCGTCGGCGCTGATAGTTTGATCAGCTAATCATTCGTTTAGATTTTGTGCAATTTTTCATGTTTGAAGGCTTTCATAACTTGAAATGTTGACTTCGATCAATATGCGGGTAAATTGCCTCAAAATAAAATTCTGACAATTTCATCAGCCTCAAAATGGCCATCTTAGGCTCAAAGTGTGATCGGCTTGAGTTTCAAGGCTTTCGGTGTGAGTTTAAACCATTTAGCGTTTTAGCTTTTGAAATTTAGCCTAAAGTTAACTTTGGTCAACATTCTTGAAAATCATGTCCGAATAAAAATTCTGATAGGGTGGTTAGCTCCAGAACATCGAGTTTGGTCTATAACGATCTTTTATTAAATCCATGAGGCTTCTAGACTCATTTCAAACCTCTAGGTGAAATTTAGTTAAAAATAACCTTTGGCAATGGGTTCTACTTTTTGTCGAAATGATCTCGTATAGAAATTTTGATTGCGTTGTTGAGTTTGAAACGTGGAATTTAGTAGGATCGTGTCAAACCCTCAGCTTGATTCCTTTAGTCTTGGCTAGGGATTTTTATGATGAACCTAACCAAGGCCCAATGACTTCGATCAATGTTAAGTTCAAGTGAAGGAAGACCTAGACCTTGGCATTGGCATAGACAGGGCATGCAAGCAAGACATGGTTAAGGCATGACAAGGGCTAGGCAAAGATAAGGCAAAGCAACTGTGGGATTTTGACATAATCGTGGCTAATCAAGTTTGAGGCTAAGTGTTGGATAAGGATAGTGACTCAGGGAACTGGACCACAATGCAAAGTTGTGCACGGCAGGACCTAGGCATAGCGCAAGCACGGGCAGGCATGAAGCTGGGCAGTTAAGGCAGTATTTGGGCGTCAGATTTGAAGGCTATCTGCATGTGCCCTGCACATGTGTGGGTAATTGGGCAATTTTTGCAGTTACTGGTTCTTGTAGGCTTGTTAGCATTGTATATAAGGCTTGTAAATTTGAATTTAATAGTGACCTATTAGTTGGGAATGTCAATTGAAAAGTGTAGGCATGTGACTGACATGTGACAGGGAGTTGTGACCTATTTAAAGGCATAGGTAGACCAATCTTAGGTAGATTTGGCTTAGACGAATTTTGTAAGACTAAGTATTTGTGTGCTTTCTTTATGGCACGAGTTTAATACAAAGTTGGGACTTTTATTGTACATACTTGTGTTATCCTAAATTCGTAGCCATTGGCTAAGTGTTGAACTAGATCAAAGGAAGAAAAAAAAAGCGAAATCTAAGGGTGCTAGACTGCCTAAGTGGGTAGATCAGAAGAGTTGAACCCATTACGAGTAGCATAGTTTATTTGCACTCATGGAGTTTAGAACGAATTCTGAACACCCCATCGAAGACTTTGAAAATGGGAAAGATCTACCAGTGCACTAAATCTGGTGTAGGCTTACCTATAAAAAAGCCTATTTTCAAAAAAAAAATTAATATTCAAAATTGAATATCTTGAGTTATAGAGCTCAAAATTGAGTGATTTAAAAGGTTAAATTACGAAAATCTCCGTGACAACAAAGTGTGGTGGTCAAAAGTTGTTGACAAGGCTCCATTGAGGTAAAAAATCTTAATTTAGTTGTTGTCCTGATATATTGTCGTAGCTTAAATTGAATTTTTATTATATGACTTATTTTCTATGTTTTTTAGTCCCAAGTTGTGTTCCATTTTGGTACATAAGTTCGAAAAACTATTTTAAACCTTTTTATAGAGTCAATTTTGAAATTTTTGACTTGGGTCTTAGATTTTTGTTTTGGACTCTAAAGTTGATCCGTCTTTATTTCTTGCAAATTTACTGTCAAAACGATCATAATGATGTTATGATTTTATTTTTAATAGCGCGACAGTGTTTAGAGGCCATACAAAGGGAAAAAGTTTTGGCATTGTGATTTTGGAGCGCATGTAATTGGCCTATAGATAGGCTACAACTTCCCTTCTTTTTATTGAGTTTGGATATGTGAATTTATATAAATATTGGGGCGGAAAATTGATTTAGTAGGCTATGCTTAATAGAATTCATATTTTTGACTATATTTGAGTTAGGTAAGTATGTGAATTGCTATAATTGAATTTTCTAGCATCTTCGGTTGCTTGTATTGACCTTATATCATATTAGAGAATGTTTGGCCATAGTTTGAGCTTAGGCTAGTATTGCCATAAATTTGCAATATTTCAGTGTTGATAGGCCTTATTTACTCTTTTCTGACGTTGTACTTGACAGGTTAGCTCCCTATAGACTGATGTAGTAGACTTAGGTCTAATAGAGATAGTCGTAGGTAGGCAGTAATTCAGCTCAAAGCCTTATTACTCGTAATCCTCGTACTCCTTTACTTGGGCATCTCCAACAACTCTTTTAGGCCCATTTGGACAAATTGATCAATTACGTCATGCCCTCAAGTACGTTGTGTTTATTATAAAGGAGTAAATGACAATCTGTAGAGACTTTTATGATGATGGTTGACATGTGAAACTCTCGAGTAATTTAGTTTAGGTTCGCCATTTTTGGAATGATTTATCAAGAGAATTTGTCTGCGATTCAAGGTTCGGGCTTTGTACTTCTTGATTGATGATACATCTTCCTATACGGGGTCAACAAACTGTGTCTAGCCTCTTTGATATTACCATTGTATTTACGAAAAGATGACATTCGTTGTTCAAGGATTGAGCTCTACGCTAAACCTTACGAGTCTGATTTATTGTCATTCTACAATTAGGAGACTCATCCGCAGTTTGAGGCCTGATCTTTGCGCGTTAACCCATTCAAAGCTGGAAACGATTGACATTTATGAAGTATATTAGTTTCACTTGGTTCTTTTATCCTTAGTTTAGCTTTAACTTGTGCACGGATGTACCTTTTAGGTTTATGATCGCTTAATTGGGTTTAGTCTCTTAGATCTTGTTTGTTCTTTTACACTCATGTGCATATCTTTTCTATTCTTATTCATAACCTCAGTTTGTGTTTTTATTCTAGCATTTCCTTTTGCATTTATTTTTCTTACTCAATCTGCATATGATGTTAAAAACGTATTGCTTCCTAGCACACGCAAGTGTATGCGATCTTCTCAAGTAATATAGTGACTCTTAGAGAGCCAGGATATTAAACCCAAAGACTTTAATTAGCTTTTAATTATTATCAAAAGAAGAATTATGCAATGTGTGTTGTGCAAGAAAAGACGATGATTATTTCTACTAAAGTATTAAAATTAACTGACAATGATCGATTACTTTGCTGAGAGTTTACCAAATTAAGCAAGATTCCAGGACTATAATCATTTCGAAATATGTTCTAGCCTCAATTCCTATGATTATTCATGGGTCTTCTAATTACTGATTTACAGGGTTTAATTTATCAAGCATGGTCTTCCAACCTCTACTTGTCTATTCTTGTTGAGTAGGGATAAGCATGATCAATGAAAATGCATTGAATCTATTATCTTATTTTATTAACCAAGCAATGTATATGAGTAGGTATCACAAGTCTCCCATATACGAATCATCCAAGTTTTCTAGAACAAACAAGCTCTGTATGCACTGTATTCTATCTCCTCAACATCTTCCGAATTCAAGGTAGATAACAAGTGTATTTCACGGTTAGCCACACTATGAAATATAGATTAAAATAATATAGGAGTAAGTAAGAGAAAACTCATTCATAAATCATAGAAAATGAAGTCTAGAACATAATCTATGGCTACAATCTCAAAATATGAGAAATTAGCCACTCATTGTTTGTCTCAAATGCATAATTAGTCTAAGCAACATTCAAAGAATGTATTTAAAGAAGAAAATAAGAAAGAAATAATCCTGGGGTTAAGTTCTTCGTCTCTCTTCTCTGTCCCAGCAAAAGAATGACATTAAAAATAATGTCTAAAATAGTATTTAAACCTAACAAATTCCATTTTCTGACTTTTCTTGTGCAACATCAAAATTCATGATGCGAATTGGTTCCTTCGCAGTGTATTTTGCGCTTCCAGCTTATCTGGTGAAATTTGTACTATTCTAAACCAAGTTCGCGATGCGGACTTGTTCCACCAAGCGTGTTTGTTCCACCAAGCGTGTTTTATGCCTTTTTATACTTTTCTCAAATTCACAACTACCATGGCCTACTCTGCGATGTAGAGTTGTTCTTTTTCAGTACACTTTGAATTTTCTTTGCTCCTTCTTCGGTTGCATTCTTCATTATTTTTCGGCAATAAGCCTAAACATCCAAACTTATTTAAAATCCTGCAAAATACAATCAATAAGTGCTCTCGGACAAGGATTAGGGTGAAATAGCTAAATTATACTAAAAACCATCAAGACTCTTAACAATTAGTCCTCTAACTAGCTAAGATCAGAATCCATCTTATGTTCATTATTTTAAGCTTATTAAATGTAAATGTATGCTATTTTATTACCTTTCATCACATTATCATTATTATGCATATACAAGATTTTAAGCAAACTTATGAATAGCGGATTTAGGATTTTTGACAGTGAACTAAGATCCCTAGGGAAAACTTAAGATCCTAAGAGGTGACGTAGGACCCTACTATGTTTATAAATGGTGTATTGATGATGAGACCACTTTATACTAATATTGAAGGGTATACTGATGATAAGAGCGCACCTCCCACTTTACACTCCCTATGACTAGTGTACTGATGATAGGAGCTCACCTCCTACTACACATTAGGTATGAAATGAGCTACTCCTATGCATGAATTTATGAAATATGACATTTTGATCGAACTTATGTATATGTGACAAGTATGACTTATGATGATTTATGACAAGTATGATTTCATGCCTATACTATGTATGTCGTGGGATAGTGACTTAGCACCGAGACGACCTTGGGATTGGGGCACACTTGTAGTTGAGGCATTAGTATTAAATTTCATCGTTCTACAACTACGTGCTGCCAAAGGATTTATGATTCTCAATTTGGGTTTCTAGAAGATCCACATAGCTTATAACATAACAATAAAATTTTACCTTGACAAGTAGACTCCTATTTTTTTATGTAGAAGAAACACAAAGATTTCTTTGTTATACCTCGTATGATCTTACTGTCAGTTATGGTGATTTCCCATATATGTATGGTATATTATGTTATCATGCATCACTTCATTCATGATATCTTGGTATGTTGATTCCTTTTCTTACTTTTGTTCTACTTATTCCCTTGTTCATTATCACTTAGTCATATATCATGTGTATATTATTGCATTGCATGCCTGCATTCTCAGTACACTCAAACGTAATAATGCATACTTTATGCCTGACATTATTTTACAATGTAAGGACAGGTGGCTGTCCTTCTCCCCATCTTCGTGGCTAGATCTACTCAATCTGCATATGATGTTAAAAACGTATTGCTTCCTAGCACACGCAAGTGTATGCGATCTTCTCAATTCGTGGCTAGATCTGAATTTGCTTCAGAGATTGTTTAGGTGAGTCCTCATGCTTCAGAAATAGAACATGCTATCTTTCAAATTTTATATTATGGTTGAGCTATCTAGAAACTATCTTTTACTTCATTGAAGGTGAGCTAGGGACATGCATTATCCCTCGCTTAATCTATTAACTAGAGGTTTGTTGAACATGATGTATAAATCTTATGACTTCAGTACTTCTCATACTCCTATTCTACAACTTTATGTTTATATCTTAGCTTTCACTTACGTCTTTCGCTCATTACCTGTGAATACATATGTATGCTAAGAAAGCTAGTTTGGAATTTCTTCAGGGAACTTATTCGTCGTATCACAATTAGGACCTAGCTTAGGTTGTGACAACAAGCAATTGACTAGTGTTTAGATTGATATTGGATCCATTAGTTCATTCGTCCTTTGCTCCGGCAAAGTATTGGATGACTATGACAATGTAGGGAAAATGTTGTATCATCATGAGGCTCATAGTGGTGGTTATTAACTAGAAAAATTCATATAAAAAAGTAAAGTGTATTGTTTTCAGTCAGTTATTTCACTATATGCATTCAGTATGTACCTAGTTTAGCCTATTGTTTCATTAAAACATCTTTACATACTGTGAATTTCAAGGACCGACATCATTTGGCAATGCATCATTTAATGATGCAAATTCAGGTATTCAAGACTTAGGATTCTTTTCATTATCTTTTGGTGAGACCTGTTTGCCTTTGGAGGCTTTTTATTTATTTTATTCAAATATTTAATAGACAGTTTTAACAGAGTGTTTAAATAGCAACAAGTCTTATCTCGACCTCTATCTTTGATTTAGTAGAGCCTTCATAAACAAATTAATTGAGTTTATATACCTTGACTTCAAATACTTCTAAATAATTGTATTATTAGTATTTTATTCAAAAATAATTTTAGACTTTCATAAATGTATGTTGAGATAGTTTATCTCTTATTATTTATATAACTTCTGCATAGGTTGTTTAGTTTTCTGCATAATAATAAGTTAAGTCAAAAGTTCGCTTGGGATCAATAATAGTTCTGGGTGCTGACCACGCCTAAGGTATAGGTTGGGGGCATGACAAGAACTTACATTTTAAATTTTGGCAATATCTTTTTAATATAGAAGAATTTTGTAGGCAAGCCTCTGTATCGTCTATCCTGCATTAATTCAATATGTGACATCATCAACATCCCTATTGTATTGATTAAAGATCCCAAATAGTTAAACATTCACTTATGGTAATGACCTGAGCATCAAATATCACTTTCACATCGAATTTACTGTAGCATCATTGAACTTTTACTTCGAGTATTCAGTTTTGATTCTGCTCAATCCGAGCTCTTTTAAATTCTAGGATTGATCTTTAGACCTCTAACCTAATGTTAAATTCGTCACGAGTTTCATCAATCAATACTAGCTCATTTACGAATAACATACACCATGACATTATCTACAACCAATGTGAAAGAAATAAGGTAGGAGTTGACCCTTAGTGCAATATCATCACAACTGAAAGTGCTCCAAATCTCTTTCCATTGTCCGCACTCCGATTTTGTCTCCATCACGTATGTCCTCAATTGTCCTAGTGTATACTATATTTATGCCTCTAATCTTTGAACATCTCCAAAGAATCTTCATCGGGATTTTATTATATGTCTTTTCTAAATCAATGAACACTATATTTAAGTCCATGTTTTTCTTTGTATATTGATACATCAATCTCTGCACCAAGTGGATGGCTTCTGATGTGGCAAATCATCCGATATAATTTTGAACTGATTTTTAAAAGTAAATACACCATCCTCACTCTCATCTCTACCACCCTCAAACACTTCTTTCGTATAAATTAGCAGTTTGATATCCTTATAATTATTGCAATTTTGAATCACTCTTGTTCTTGTACACAGACTTATCTTACTTCACTTTTATTTTTTGCGCATTTTCATTATCTTAAAAATGATATTAAACAATTATTCAACCGCTCCAAGCTTGACATATTTGTGTTCTTTTAAAACTATATTGGAAAATCTCGTCTAACATGGTACAGAAAAATGATGCTTTTGAACTAGGTTAGACTCTAATCTTATATTTGTTGATATGTTATCAGCCTTAGAGAAACAATTTTAGTCTCTTATTTTACGTTGTAAGCAATAATTTTATATGATGTAACATTTTTTGATAAAGTTTTGAATTTGCTAAAATATGAGTGGACAAATTCCTGATTTTTTTGTTGTCAAGATGCTCTGAGCCACACGCGCTTCTCCTTCCCACACCACAAGAGGAAAAAATAATCTCTTCTCCTAAACACAGTTGCAGTCATTGCAATTTGCATTTTCCTCCACACAGTGTCTCGTTAAACAATGAGTACGTCCTTCTCATATCTCGATTTAGATTTTGTTCATGTACAATAGAATATAGATCTCAACTAGTTTGGGATTAAAGTTTTGTTGATTGAATATTGAGCAGAAATAAGCTAAATCTTATGAGTTTTTTTTAACAGATTTCGCAAAGAAGATCAGGTTAGGGCTCGATGGTATCAACTCATCACTCTTTCATACATCTACTCACATTTTATAAGTTTAAATCAAATTTTGCTTGAAACTGTAAAGATTGTTGCTTTAATTTTTGTTTCTAAATTCAGGATTTGGAAGAATTAATCGTTTCATCACCAGAGTAGCTCACAGAGAAGAAGCCAAGCTTTCGAATGCCAGTGATGTGCTCAAGACTTCCACCTTTAAGGTATTTTTATATATGTCACACGGCTGAATGCTAAAACATCATGGAAATAAAGGATCACATAGGGGATTTCAATTAGGCGGGGATTAAGATTTGTTGTTGTCACACTTATATTAGAAATGCTTTATCCAACCGGACAGTTTATCGAGAAGAACCTCTCTATCTTTACAAAGTAGGGGTAAGGTACCCTCCCCAAACCCCACTTGTGGAATTACATGGGGGAGACTTAGAGAATTTGACGTATGCGTCAAGCAATTTATCAGTTTGGGAATAGGGTGCAATGTATATTGAGGATTCATGTTGCCAACCCAAAGTAGTTTGTGATTGAGATGTAGTTGGTTGATGCTGGTGAGGCCTAGTCCCTGAACCCCTTTACCCAGGATGTTGATGTTTTTATATTTATCCACAATGAATAAGTTTTGCTGAAGCACTTTTAATAAGTTCAATATAGAAATAACTTCAGGGTGATAGCAACAGTAAAAATTACTCATAACTTGTATTTGTCTACATGTTGGCCATCAGAATAATGCAACAGTAGTCTGTACCAATGGAAGACTTAAGAAGTTTTCTTCATCTAGACTCAAATGTTATTACTTATACCTTGAGAGAACCAAAAACAAGAGTTGCAAGTAGGGAGAGAGAAGTTTCAGGTTCATACATTGGAAATCATGTCTCAACATTTATAATAACAATTGTTGTAAATTTTATGAGTTAAGCAAACTATTTGTAAAGCTTTATTGGAATTGGCATTCTTGGGTCATATGCCTTAGATAGAAAGTTATCTTTCATTACTTCACTGGGAGTACCATTAAGATACTGACATATAATTTTTGCTATGTAAAGTTCATGACGTCTGAACCCTCCTGATCATCCTGTCTGTCTCTCCCTATTGCGGTTTCAATAAACATGCTAGCATGACATAGTATGATTACCCTCTTGTGTGGGGTATTTACCTGTTAGGCCCCATTAGGATATGCTGTATGCCTACCGGCATGTGTAGTTTTAGGCATTGGACTTGTGCATCCAAATACCCTTCTTATATATTGTTTACTCCCAAAACAATTCCATTAAACAAATGACACTTCTTGGCCCTATTACATCAATTCCATTCATAACTTGTCTCTCGCGGCCGTTCAATATCATTCTCTTTTCCATTTTGAAAGTTGGCTCACTTGGCCTTTCATATCAAAGTTGTAACTTGGCTCTGATGGTCGTGCACATTATAATATCCTTTTCAATCCATTTATACACAGTATTATTAAAGGCTCAGTTAAAGCACACTTAAGCCTTGAAACTACATGAAGCTCATGTTGTGTGCTTTACTTTGCCTAATTGGTGCTTTTGTGTAAGCATGAAGGTGTTGAGGCATGTGCATCATCATTTATGGATTCTGTTTGTATATTGTGTGTGTGGATATAGCATAATTGTATATCTTTCAATTTTTTTTTATCCAAATAATTGTTGCTTGCATTTATGGTTACGTGTTCTCGCATTACCTTTCTTTTTTTAATTCATTGACGCTTTTCCTCATTAAAGCGCACAATTTTTAATTGCATTTTGAACTTAAATCTTCAACGAAACTTTGGTGCTTTTTAGCTTTGATTACTATGTTTATACTAATCGTGTGATGCATAAAGAAAATCACAGCTTGAACAAGTCAATATCAAGTAAAAATTTGTCATTTGAAGTCGTAATCACAAGATAAGCTTCAATACATCTGGAATATGTGCTATCTTCACAACATAGATTATGAAACCTAACATTTTCCATATCACTTAAGATGATACTTTAAGATTGCTCCTTATTAAAAAAATGATCCTTTAAAATAACATTTCAAGACATATATGCACAACTTGTATGGAACATGGAAAATGCAATCTTGCTTGCTTGTCTCTATCTATTCATATTCTAAATCACATTTCAAAATTATTAGAACATGCAGTACAAGGAAACATCTCAAGGAAAATAGATCTCAATCTATCTTCAACCTTTAGTCTCAACAATCCAAACAATTCTCCATCACGTTCAATGAAGTCCAATCATCATGGACATAATCAATTCTTATCAATGTAAGTCTATTCAAATCCAACAACACCTGCTTGTGGCATATGTATTGGCTTCAAGGCATGGAAACAGCAAAATCCTTCTTAAACTTGTAATTCTAGGTTAATTAATTCGAATCAATCTATTTTCTAAGCTAGTGAAGCCATTCAAGTCGTTAAATTACTCATCACGACTATTAATCTTCTTCCCCTACTAGCCAACAACTTTCATCACCACCCACTTCTAGGATTCATTCAAATCACAAATCAAATCATGGATTCTACTCATAAACTCCTTTACATACTCGTTTAAACATCAATGAAGTTTGGGGGGTGGGATTAACTCTTAAAGACAATTTTAAAATTTCCTCTTTGGAAGATTCTTGGGATTCTTTGAAGATATAGAAAATTCTATTAATTCTCTTCGAGAGTTGTAGGTCCTTGGTGTGGCATGAGTGTTAGCTCACGCTCAAAACTCCTCCGACATGAGTCCTAGTCGTCAATATGAATCTCGAGAGTGGATGGTTGATCGTCGCCTCCTTGTCCTGGAGGCTCTCCGGCTGGGGAGGGGCTTGCTATCGTAATGTTATTATAGCAGTTTTTCCTAGAAAACATCCATATCTGCAAGAGCAAATTGGCCTTCTTCATTTTCGGTATTCTGAAATAGTTTGCCAATTCAGTGCTTTATTTGTCGAGTCAATCTTCCTGGAGAAGACTTGAAAAGGATTTCCCGAGCGTGGTTGAGATCAATGTGAAAATAAGAATGCCGAATCCACATTCTTTGGAAGCGAAAGACCCGAGGCCTGCGAGTACTGTAATCTTCTAATAAGATTTCTAGAGGAGAGTGATAAGAGGATAATCTAGGCAAATGGTCAACTCTGGTGGGAGCAAAACGACTTTTATATAGAAGCGGACACTGGCCTTAGGCAGCATTTATTGAGTATAATTAAGTCAAAACACCACTAACAACTCATACTAGATGTTAGGCCTAGATCCTTGTTCAAATAGCCTTTAAGACCACAAGCCTTAATTTAAAATCCCATTTTCTCTTTCCTAGACTGTCTCTATATTTATAGTTAGGGGTCCCTAGCTATTATGTTCACAATGTGCAGCCATTGCGAGGCTCTGGTCCTGCATCTGGGTAAGCCTCTCGCAGCGCAAGGCTGTTACGAGAAGGGATGGCCCCGCCAATCCCTTCCTCGCAACGGGGCTGATGACCTTTCTCAGTTTGCTCCCTCCATGAACAGCGAGATAAGGTTTCCTTGTGATGCAAGCTAATTGTGAGGACCCCTTGTAGATTGTCTTTCAATCCAGCTTCAGCCCTTTGTTTATTTTGGCTATTTCATCATTCGAATACTCTTTCAATGCATTACAATCATTTGTATTCATACTCCAAGCATGTCGCCTACAACACATGGCATTGCTAATACATACGTTATGTTTTAGTAACATGTTTAGGCCTTAAATTAGTGTGATGAAGATTAACAAATCCATGGGCTTTGCAAAAGGTTTGGTATTTGTTTGCATAGATATGGGTGTGAGATTCAAATATCAATAATCAACTTAAACTTACTCTATGGGAGGTAGACTCACTCTTATCAACGGTGTACTAGACAGCGTCCCCACCTATTGTATGTCACCGTTTCCAATACCAAGTTCAGTTCTAAAACAGATTGATAGGCTAAGAAGAAGATTCCTACGGGAGGGCAACAGTTTCACGCACAAATTTTCCCTAGTTAAATGGCAAACTGTAATTCAACCAAGGCCAAATGGGCTTTGGAGATCAGAAACCTAAAGCTACATAACAAAAGTTTGCTCATGAAGTGGCTTTGGAGGTATGGGCAAAATGAAGCAGGATATTGGAGGGACATCATCAAAGCTTAATATGGGCATCTAAGATCACTGGAACCCAAAGAAAAGTAGTGACCCACGTGGTGTTGGGGGTCTGGAAACAAATCAGTAGTCTTCAGGAAGATTTCTTTCAAAATGTCTCTTTCAAGGTAGGGAATGGGGTTAAGATTAGATTCTGGCTAGACAAATGGCTTGGGGACACTATACTGAAAGATTCTCTTCCCACTCTGTTTCAGTTAGTGTTGAATAAGGAGCCACAATTGCTCAATACAGAGACTACAACTGTTGGTATCCAACTTTCAGAAGAAACTTGCAAGATTGGAAATTAATGACTTCCTCAGACTGCTAGAAACATTGGGTGAAAACTCTATGGTGGAGGAAGTCCCAGACAGTATTCTTTGGGGCAAATCAAAAGATGGATTTACACTGTGAAGGAGAGTTACAATTACTGAAGCTCTCAAAATGGCATCCTTGAAGACTGGCCTTGGAATTATATTTAGAGAACTAGGCAGCCTCTCAAAGTCTCTTGTTTCATTTGGATTGCCCTTAGAGAAGCTTGCCTAACACAAAATCTCAGGAGGAAAGGAATAATTCTCATCAACAGATGAACAAGACTCTGAAACTGTAAACCATCTCTTTGTGTACTGCCCTGCAGCAGCTGATTTTATGTTAATTATTTTACTCTATATGTGGCCTCCAATAGGTAATACCTTTTCCATAAAAGATGCCTGCGCAGGATGGTCGCTGTGGACAGTTGAAAAACCGTCAAAAAATCTGGAGAATGATTCCAACAGTTATTTTTTGGTGTCTTTGGAAGGAGAGAAATAGCAGATGCTTTGATGGAATCTCGCCTCCTATTAGCAACCTCAAGGCTAGATGTTTGGAATGCTTATTCAGTTGACGCTTTCTTTCCCTTGCAAACGGTGTGGATAACTTTTTGGATTTTGTTAGTTCCCTGTTTTAGCTTAGTAGAATATTCAGGGATTTTTTTTTGGCTGATTTACAAGTAAGGCTGCTTCATGTTTCATTTGAAGCAACTTCTTTTGCTCTCTTGAAACCTTGCATCTTCTTGATGCTTTTTTAATATGATTTGATTAATTTGCCCCCAAAAAAACAACTTAATCTAGGACCGATAAAAGATGCGAGATATATGAAATGAAAAAGGGGCATATGTGATAAGCAGAGACTTTAGGCATTCCAAATTTGCAAGAAAGTGCCTAACGTCTCTATGTCGTGCAAACTCTATAGAGATTATCTTATACTACTGTCTTTTTTCCAGGTCAAGGCCATCTTTCCCTTTCCTCTACATAGGCACAACTTTGCTATAGATGCTATCAAGGTAGTTCTGCTATTGGTCTTAGGTGGCAGTTTGGCAGAAGCCACCACGCTCCATGAAGATCTCTCAGCTTTGACTATCCTTATGAACGGGTAAACTTGCGGCTCTTTGACCCAAGATCACTAAAGACCTACAACATCAAAAGGCCCATTTACTATCTACCTAGAATAAATTGGAGATGCAATATGCTTCATTCTGGAGTCATTGTTTCACCTTGCCTTTGTTTTTGATTCACAATTGTAGGACGCGTTACATTGCTTTCCAGGTTGAACTAGTCACCAAGAAAATCATGCCAGGTTTCTCAAGAAATCTGATAGGCTAAATCGGCTAAATAGCACATGCTACGTGTTGAAACAAAATAATCTCTGAATCTACATTCAAGATTTATGAAGCTATGTTAAGGTTTTGATGATTGACAAACTGTCTATGAGTGGAATTTCGCATGTTGAAGAAGAAAAATAGAAGTGTCAAGGACCAGGTCCTCACAAATTTCCAGATAGAAGAGACACACAAAGCAACACTGTCAAAGGAGCTCATCTGAGAACCTATTCCTGTGAGCAGAGAAAGAAGCTGTTGAATATAGAAGATTGAGACTGATCGCGTGTACACCAGATTTTCTTCAAGGATTGCAATTTGGAGAATTGTAACTCTACAAGGATCTGTAAAGCTATACAAGGAAAGTTACCATAAACTTGCACATGAAATTAGTTTCATAGAAGGAGATGAGGAAGCCCCATGAGTTTCAACATGAGGAGACCAAGTCAAATTAGGATTGAATTCTTGGCATGTCTTGAACCAAATCTAACTTGGATTGCAGCACTGGAAGACAACAACTTAACATCTAAGCCACTAATCATACAACTAATAAAATAAAGTTGGTCACCACATTACTCCTGTAAACAACATGAACCAAATTTGGAGTTTGACCACACCCAAAGGCAGAGTCCTTAAAGTATTCCCAGTTCTACATTAAGAGTTTCAAAGAAGCTGCTGCAACAACAAACCTGTTCCTATCAAGTTTTATCCATACAATTCTTTAGTTTGTAATAGCTAGTTTCTTAAGAGTGGTCCCAAGGCAAGATCTTGATTACATTCTTTTAGATTGTAGTAGCTGTTGTCTTGAGTTGTAAAGGGTGGAAGCAGAAGAGTAAAGAGGGTAGAGGAGATGGAATTGTTGGTAACAATCCCTTAGGCATTACAAGGGAGGCTGTAAACCTTAAAATATAGTAGAGTGTCGGATCATGGTTGTTGACTCCTCAGTGAAGAGAGTTTTCCATGTCAAATTCTTGTATTAATTTATTTTCCCCAATCTACTTTCTCGCATAGTTGCTCCGAGGTTCTTCGAGTGCTTAAGATGCAGCCAACTAACACTACTTAACTACCAGACATTTCATGTATTCCTGTAGCTAAGTAGAGAAAGCAATGATGGATCTCGATGCATGATAGAAGAGCTACTTGATCAGGTTTCAATAACAAGCTGAAACTGAAGAACTTGATGTCCGTTTCCTTATTGGTGGTTCTGCCACAAGAATAAACATGATTTTACCCCCTGGCAGAGACTAGGTGGCTGTTTGGATTGGCTTTTTTTTTTTAAAAGCTTTTGACCTGTAAGTACTTCTTAAGTTTTGGACGTGTTTGGGTGAAAAAGTACGAATAAAAAAGCCAAAAGCCAAAAGCCAAAAGTAGGGGGTCCCCAACTTATGGCTTTTGGCTTTTAACTTATAAGCCACTTTAAAAAAAAAGCCAATCCAAACACCCCCTTGTACCTATTTGTCTCACTGTCTGGACATCCTTAGTTTCACAAGCAAATATTAAATGAGTGGTGAAGAGGAACCTGGGATGTTTCGAAGACAAATGCAGATCTATTCAGAAGATAAAGGCTTAAACATTTTGTTTTACTTTTGGGGCAAAATGGAACATGTAAATGGAACCTCTATTCAAGAGCTGCTGAAATCCCTACATGTCTAGGATGGGAGTGCTTTTGTGTCATAGTACTTTGCCACATTGTACAGAGTTCCTAGCTCCCTCTTTACTGCTTCTTTGAATACAATCCTTATCATATCAAGAGAGTTAAAAAAAAAAGTGCAGACTGGTAGATGATTCAAGCGTGTCAGTAGACATCACTTAATTTTCATTATCAGTTTTGTGAGTCCCTTGGCAGACTTATTGTTGTCCAGTTTGGTAAACATGATTTAATTCTTCAGATTCCATATTTCTTTGATGTATATAATAGAATATGTCATTCATATAACTGCTAACTCTTGTATCTGTGAGGATGTAAACTATGTAAAGCAGTTTCTCATGCCACTTATTATGGATTTCATTCCACGAGGAGCAAATTGCTTATTCGGGAGAACCATCCTATAGGTGAACCTCTAATATGAGTAAAAATAATATGTATCCTAGTGGTGCAGAGTTATAAACAATTGTAATGTACCCTTTAATTGCCTTTTCTGTGTGGTTTTAATGTTCACATATGCTAATGACTCAGATCCATTTAAATTTTTGTCACTAAGATACATAGCAGGGGTATCTTCTTGAGTTCACGATTTTTTTTTTTTTTTTTGGTTTTTTCCCCTTCTTT
>DF360440.1:0-18289 GCA_000787875.1 Solanum virginianum | reverse complement strand
ACGATTTTTTTTTTTTTTTTGGTTTCTTCCACTTCTTTAGCTCCAATACCTCTAACTTCATTATAAACCGGGGGGTGGGGGCGGGGGCGGGGTGTGTGTTCATTCGTGGACCAAACTGGCCTACAGCCACAGTAAAGGCTCCAAAAAAAAGGCTTCCAAAGTGTTGGTATAATTGATACAATTGAAGGGGAGCCCTTTTTTGGTTGGTTAATTGGTAACATTTTATTAATGAAATGGCTTGGATTTGTATTAGCCGCATATTTTCATCTGTTAAGGATGCATATTCCATGCATTATCTATAACATATACTTCTTGTTTCTTTACTTCTGTTCCTCATTTGAGCTGTTGTTGTGTTCTGTTTAATCCTTTACATTGGCATTGTATGTCTATAAATTATATGATCATGGAATAATTTACAGCTTACTAAATTACTTCGTTATTTGTTTCAAAGCATGGCTCAGATGGTCTTGGATCTGCTGGGTTAAAGTCTCTCAGCGCCTTTGCAGTGGTTGGTGCTGGAGTCACTGGGCTACTTAGCTTTGCAGGTGTTGCTTATTCTGATGAGGCTGAACATGGCTTAGAGTGTCCGAGCTACCCTTGGCCCCATGAAGGCATTCTCTGCTGTTATGACCATGCTTCGTGAGTATATGCTATGCTGCCACATGATCATTAAAGTTCATTGGCTGCTATGGAATAACATTTCAACCTTTTGTTTATCCAAAACGAAATTTTAGCACGAGTCTTCAATGAAATGGATAGCCCATTTAGTTTAACGTCTTTATTTGCCTGACAGGATACGTCGAGGACATCAGGTTTACCAGCAAGTTTGTGCATCCTGCCACTCTATGTCTCTAATTTCGTACCGTGATCTTGTTGGTGTTGCATACACTGAAGAAGAAACTAAGGCCATGGCAGCAGAAATTGAGGTGGTTGATGGCCCTAATGATGAGGGTGAGATGTTCACCCGGCCAGGGAAGCTGAGTGATCGTTTTCCACAGCCTTATGCAAATGAAGCAGCTGCAAGGTTTGCAAATGGTGGGGCTTATCCTCCTGATCTAAGTCTTATCACTAAGGTATTGCCTTCGTCCTCTTCTTTCAGCTATATTTTATCTGCTTTGCCTGATTTTCTTTCTTCTTTCAGGCCCGGCATAATGGTCAAAACTATGTTTTCGCTCTTCTAACTGGCTATCGGGACCCTCCTGCTGGTGTCTCGGTAATTTCTGCCCCACGACTTCTTTTGGTTTGTGACCTTTTGTTTGTTGAGAATAAGGGAAGCATCAAACAGAAAAAATTACATCTGAAGATGTACGTGTGAATAGATATGCTCCATTGTAATTGGTTGTTACCTAATAGTGACTACTGTTTCAATACTACTTATTGTTATCACAATTTTCTAATGGACGAGTGAAAACCATAATTACTTCTCAATTCATATTGTAGATTAGGGAAGGTCTTCACTATAACCCTTACTTCCCTGGTGGAGCTATAGCGATGCCTAAAATGCTTAATGATGGTGCTGTTGAGTATGAAGATGGTACACCTGCAACTGAGGCACAAGTAATATCTCTTGCTCTCTTTCTGCTTTATTTTTGATCCCTATAAAGAGATGGAAGTGATTTTTCTTTCACTGTGCAGATGGGAAAAGATGTTGTGTCGTTCTTGTCATGGGCTGCTGAGCCAGAAATGGAAGAGAGAAAGTTGGTAAGTTGCAATCTTCCATTTGGTCCTTCTCTTGCATTATGCTAGTCAATATTCTCAACCTCAGCATTTTGCTTGTTGAACTGATATTAGATCCTCATTGACAGTTGAATGTGCTATAAAATGAATTTACTGACCTCTTGGGTATTGTGATTCCTACAGATGGGTTTCAAATGGATATTCGTCTTATCACTTGCACTTCTCCAAGCAGGTTACTACCGTCGCCTGAGATGGTCTGTGCTGAAATCTCGCAAATTGGTCCTCGATGTTGTCAACTGATTTCATTCAAATCACACTATGTGAACTAATCATGAGCATTTCCTTTTGTGTACTGTATGTGATGGGGGGCACAAGGAATGATGATATCATTGTCCAATGATTTGAATTTTCAGTATTATGCAATAGGATCTAGACAATAAATCTGCCACTAAAGCTATTCTTTTGAGGGGAAAATAAATAGCTGCTGTATTATTTACAGTATCGTCTATCATAAATCCTTTTTACTGGAATTCTAAGCGCGAGTGGTATCCATGTGCACTTTACCCCCCTTTCTTTTTCTGAAGTCACCAGGAGATGGGCTTTTTGACTGCTTTGGACGGAAGCTTTGCTTCACGTTCTCTTCCGTCTCATGTGGACGAAAAAGCAAAAGGTATTATCTGTAGATATAAGTATGTTACTCCATCTTCTCTCTAGGAAAACTTGATGACATTGCTGGCATATGCAACTCGTCCAATGTATTCCAACCGTAATGATCTTATAACTTACCTGAAGGTTCTGCCCACTGATTGCCATCGACAACTATCCCCACGAAGATTGTGTTTGTGACTGGATGAATTCTTCTTCCTCTGACCAATAAAGAGGAAAACATCTTCTATAAGGTGCAGCAAAGTCAATTTTAACTTCTGGAGGAACCAGGTTGTATCTTAAAGTCTTATACTTTTGGAGGTTCAAGGAGGTCGAGTTATATTTATATTACATAGACAGTCTAAAGAGTTTCCAGGGGGATTTATAAGGATGTTATATGACATCAGGACCAACATTTGGCTAGTCATTTCCCCCACTCATAAGGTGCAGAGGGTGTTAAGAGTTATAAATGTCAAGAGCTACTCTAATAACTTTTTTAAGTAGTTAGATATTATATTATAACTCTTATCACAAGGACTTTTAACTGTAAAATGAAGGTTTCAGCTTGTCATGAATATAATTTCCCCCCATTAGTGATCTTAAAGTTCGGGATTTGATGCTCAATTTTTTCGAGAGATCAACAGTGTTGAGCTATCTAATTCTAATGTAGGGGGAGGATGCTCAATTTTTTCCCAATTGTATTAGAATGTAGAGTTATATATATAACTGTCAAAACGGGCTAGTCCAACCCCACCTAGCCCAAACTTCACTGGCTAAAGGAATTTGGAGGGCTAGGAGTTGGGGCAGGTCAACCCTTCTTTTTTTGAAAAAATAATTTTTTTTCTTTTCAATCTAAATTTAAATTTGAAATTCTATCTACATATTAAATTTTTTGACATGCCTAATAAAATCATATAAAAGAATATAATAATTACAATCATAATATGCACTATATATATGATTAGTTGTTCTTTTAATTACAATCTCATATTTGGAATATATAACATTAAGAAATGAGAAGTTTTTCAAATTAAATATAACAAACAATGATCATATTTGAGTCATTCTATGACTAAAAAAAAATAATCTTTTTTTACAAATAAATCGATAAAGAAAAAACAAACTTTTAAACTAAAACACAATTACGTCTTAAAACTTTAGTTATTTTATTTCAAATTAAATAATCATTTTGGCCCATGGACCGACCCCAGTCCGGCCTCAGTCAACCCTCAAGAGCTAAGGACTTGGTTGAGCCGGGCTTATAAGCCTTGATTTTAAATGGGCTTAAAAAATCATATCTCAATCCTATCCTAATAATGAATAGGGTTGGACTGGCCCATGGGCTAAGCCCATTTTGACGGCTCTAGTTATATATGTATGCTCAATTCTTCACTTATCAATTTTTTTAATTTTTAATTTTTTAATCTTTGTTCTACTTAACAAGATTAATTTGTTAACAGGAAATTAATGGAAGCAGAGTCCAGGCTTGTAAATTCAGGAAATTATAATCATGAGAAGATAGCAACAGACAAAGTAGGAACTCTTTTTATACGACTTATGAACCATAATCGTAATATAATTTTGTCTATCCCCCTTCCCTAAATGTAACCTTAAGTAGTAGCTTAACTGCTGCCACAAACATGTATTGATATATATATATATATATATATATATATATATATATATATATATATATATATATATATATATATATATATATATATATATATATATATATATATATATATATATATATATATATATATATATATATATATATATATATATATATATATATTAACTCTTATTTCAACCAAAAAAAGAAAAAAGAAAGTGATATAGATTGTTGAAATTTACTTTTAGTTACTGCACTAGTTTTTAGCAAAATAAGTTATTTAGTTTTAAGATAAATTTAAATTTTGAATTTTAGTTAGGTTGTTTGAGTTGTTGAGATATTTTAGGTTATTTTAAATTTTAAACATGCAGATTTTATTTTATGTTGACTATTTAAAGCCCTTTAATGCTTAACAAAATTATTGAAAGTTGTTGAAAATCATTTCAACCCAAAGAGAGATTCTTTCAATCTTTTTTACCTCATTCATCTTTTAAAAAAACTAACAGAAAATTCAGTTGCGGATTCAATTTTTTCTAAAATTATTGCTTGTGAGACAACAAAAGAAGCTTGAAAAAAACTAAAAAAAAGATACTTGGAAAGTGATCGAGTCAAGACAAATGCAAATTTTGAATTTGAAAAGGGATTTTGAATCTTTTGAAATGTAGGAGAATGAAACTATTGTTAACTATTCTAACAAGATATTTCTGATTGTCAATAAAATGAGGTTGTTTGTTGAGGATTTCAAAGATGACAGAATAGTAGGAAAAATTCTTGTGACAATTTCAGAGAGATTTGAATCTAAAATTTCATAATTTGGAAGAGTCTAAAAATCTCTCTCTACTATCTCTGTTGAAGAATTAATAAGTGCACTTCAAGCACAAGAGCAAAGAAATGCTTTCAAAGAAGATAATGTTATTAAGGGTGCTCTTTATGCACAAAACCAAAAAGATTACGCTTAAAAAATCCAACATAGACTAACACAACTTCATTTGATTTCTTGAAATTTTGATAAGTACATGTAAGACGTGACACTGAAACACCAAATAATTTAAATCTGTTGCATGTGTAACATATAAAAGCAACAATTGCACTATAACAAGATTACACTGAATCTACAATATAGCTCATGATTTCGTATAACAACATGACCAGACAAATCAAAAGAAAAAAAGACATACATAATGTTGCAGGTATCTTGTTCCCGCGTTGATTAAGAGTTTATATATACGCAATGACGAAAGTCAGTGCGTATAACATAACTCATAATTAATTGACCTATGGGATATGCGGATTGCGAACACTGACTAACCTAACGTCATCAACCACAGGACCACACAAAGAGCCAGAGTTGTCACTCTTCATATGATAATATGAGCTCAAGAACCTGATCCTGGTACGTCGAGAAGTTGCAGTGAACCTAAGCTTAGCTCGTTTGAACCCACCTTTACCTTTGGACACATACGGACATTGTAATGCAACTTTGCCAGCAACTGCCTCAACAACCATGGACCCTTCACAAGAATTGTTGGCATCACCAACTGAGAATATGAGATCATAAATCTTTCCAGGTTTGGTGATTACTTGTTGTGCTATTGCACTTTCACGTCCCGCGACTAGCTCGATGGCTCGCTTGCCCTCGGGGACTGTGAAGTGATTGGCATCGACGTATTTTACGGCCTTGAGAGATTCGATTATCCATCCAGGCAATGGAGAATGATCATCTTCAATGTTGGGAGGAATTAGGACGCCCCAGGTTGTGTTAGGGAAGATGTATGGACCCTCTTCAAAGTTTCCATTCTTCAACATGTTGTCTGCATACATTTATGTAGCTAGAGGTTAACTTCTTATGCAGTGATCATTTAAAAGGTAGTAAGTAGTGACGGAGTAGTGTTCATACTTTTAGAATATGATGAGTGATTTTTGTATCAAGAGTGTCCAACAATTGATATATATCAAAATATCTTTATTTAACCTATATATTCGAAAAAAAATTTCAATGAAGGGTGTCTATCTGACCACCCTCAGGTGAATATAGCTCCGTCCTAGGTAGTAACAAAGGGTAACTTTATTTAACTGTGTTGAAAGTTGACCTAGATTTAAATAATAAGTGCATGTGTATACTATGGTACTATCCGTATTAGTTTATTAGTACAAATAAGAGTGGTATCATTCTAAATTTGAAAATGATTGAATTTAAGCTTTCAATTTATCCTTAATTAATGGCAAACTTTTAATTATAACCACGTAATGTCATGCTATCTTCATCCCATATTATATGAGTACATTTTATTTTACGCTGTAATTAAGAAATCATCAATATACTAACGAACTTTATCATTTTACCCTTTATTTATATCAATTTACACTAAATTAAGTTAGAAAAAATATACATAAAATATAGGAATAGTTTACATTTTGAATGTAAAAGTAATTAATCAGTCTCTTGAAACTTTCAAATATTATATTAATAGTGGTGTAAAATAGGAAAATATTAATTAATTTTATCCTATTTTAGTAAGTGCCCATATAATATGAGACAAATATTTATAGAAAGATGTCCATATAATATGAGACATAAGAAATGATAGATTTAGAAGCACAAGTTTCAAAAGAAGTTGAATTATAGATGTGTTAGTTTATAAGTGTTAACAAGTTTATACTCATAGATTCTTTAAGTTCAATTGATATGATATAAATTAGGAGCGTGAGGAGTTACCTTTTGGTCTATGAGGGGTTCTCAAAGCCTTAAGAGCAACAAAATCAACAAGTGGTCCACAAGCAGGGTCCTTCTCACGAGCAGGATTATGTAGCACAATGTCAATCTCATTAGCCTCAGCCAAGAAACCCCATGAGTAAGTATCCCATCCATTACTACTATACATTGTTTGCAATGGCAACATACCCCAATCGTTTGGTTCACTATTAGGTGATACTGACACATTGAGTCTCTCTTCTTGAGCACAAGTCCTAGCAAACACAAAAGATATGGAGTAAAATGTCCCTTTTGTGACATTCTTGACTTTGGTCTTGAGTGAAGCATCTTCACCTAGCCTAACAGCATAATCCCCTTGGGGTACTGGAAGCAACATGTCACCTTGCATTTGTCCAGATTTTATGTACTCTACATAACCTGAGACCTCCCAATGGGGTATAGCGTGAGGGTCCATTACTCTTGTGTTCTTCATTTGTGATGGTTTTGGGCCTTGCTCGAAGTTGCCATTTGGCAATAATCCTGGAGTGGAGTCAGAATTTTCATCATATGAAAAAATAAATATATAAAGAAGTCGAAGCGAGTCCAACATCTACTATATATACATAAACAATAACTTTATTCATATAAATTTTCATCCAATAAGATTTGAATCAACCGTTTGAATGTTTACTAGCTCTAACGATGAGTGAGGGTCCACCACTCTTGCGTGTATACATTTGGGTAACAAGAAAATTGCTTATAATATTTTCATTATTCGTCCTATTTTTATGAAAGTACTTTCAAATTTATATTATTTGTGAATAAATTCAAGGACATTTCGAATATTTTTATAGATAAAATGTTTATCCAGCCTTTATATTGAAAACACTAACTATTTAATCAATTTTAGCATTTTTATATAAGTAATAGGTGATTATTTGACAAGAGGGAGTTGTTCTGATGGAAAGCATCCCTTACTAAGCAAATAAAAGGGTGGGAGCTCAGGGGATTAAAAAAAAAAAAGAGGTGATTATTTATTTATAAAATTAATTTTAGTTCTTACGTAATATTTGCATCCCTTACTAAGGAAATATAAGGGTGGGAGCTAAGGGGATTAAAAAAAACGAGAGATGATTATTTATTTATAAAATTAAATTTAGGTCGTACTTAATATTTATCAACTACTCCCTCCATTATTTTTTAATTATAAAAAAAATTTAATTTGATTTTTATTTTTTCTTGTCATTTTTTAATAAATCAAGGTAGGATAAATTTTTTTTTCTATTATATTTTTAATTTATTATCGTTGAATTAATATTTCTTGAAAAATATAATGAGTAAATACGCATGAAACTCTATTAATTAATAGAGATAAAATAATAAACTTACTATATTAATAATTATTTTTTAATAAATATGTCAAATTAAAATTTTAACGGAGGGAGTAATTTCAATGGGCTAACTCTAAAAACTATTAATTGTGGGTTAGAGCATTGAATGACATTTGCGAACTTGGTGCCGAAAGACTGCTGACAGGTGACAACTAATAACTCATGAAAAACGGTACTATAAAGTTTTCTCTATTTCCTTTTATTTGTCACTTAATTTTAAAATAATTTTTTATTTTTATTTATTATTTTTGACATATAAAAAAAAAGATAACTTTTTTCTATGTTTCTACTTTTAGCATTAAATTCTATTCCCCAAATCATTTTACAAAACTTAATACTAAATATTAAATTAATAAAGATTGTATATCAAAATACCTATATATATATATATATGTATGTATGTGTGTGTGTATATATATATATATATATAAATGCACCAAGAGAAATTGATAATTGTCACAATAACTCCCAAGTTCTAAACAATTGCAACTCCAATAGGTTATATATATATTTAAAAGAAAGAATATTTTTTTAAATATATCGTGATATTTTTATAATTGATGTAAGAGTTTGACATTGAAAGTAAAATGAGAAATTTAACTTTAAAGTTTTACTACATCCTTCTTAAAACAAATTAGAGAGGATAAAGATCTAGACTTATAAAAATGAATCGCAGAAATAAAAACTTCCTATAAATTTGTCAAATTATATTGTTCAAAATGGTGGACTTACATTTGTCCTTTTTATCTCATTCATACATGGCATAGCATATAGTTGGAGATATCATTGCATACTGGCTAGAGTTTTTTTTTATTATTATTATAAGTACACAAGTTCCACTACTGAAAAAAATATTAGTTTCCTATTGAAAATTTTCCCTACCAAATATTTAATGGTTACTTCTACGGATATTTTGATTGAATGAGTGAAAAAAAAAATATTTCATACGGTATGATTACTATTTCTTTATCTCTTCTCGGCATGAGCCGAGTAAATGATAAGTGGCATGGTATAGTTATCCATGTAATAATTTGTTTTTAGTTATGTACATTTTTTCCGCAAGCTAATCCAGTGGAAAAATCATGCTCTATAAAATAAGTTTTTCACTAATTTACAATGAGAAAAATCTTTATTTTTAGTAGTGTTTGTATATATATATTAGGCGTAGGATTAGTGAAAACAACATGTACAAACTTTGCATAAATGATAATAAAAGGATTCATTACCATCTATTAGAGATGAACCGAGTTGAAGAGTTGCACATAATATCACCAACACTATAGCTGCCTTCTTCATTTTCACAAATTAATGTGCGTGTGTTGTGAAAATTCTCAAACTTCCAACGGGCTTTTATGAATATCTGCTGCTGAAAATGCCCCTTCAGATTAAGGAAATTACAGCTGATTGCCCTCCATTGCTCTTTCCCAGCACCTGCAAGGGAACACAGCTTGCACGTGCCATCCTCATGCTCAGGAGCTACTCAACAAAAACACATTAAAAATAAAAGTTTATTTATAATAGGGTAAACGGTCAAAAATACATTTAGATTATGTGAAATGAACACGAATGTCCTTTGTTTATAGTTTGATCTAGAAATCCTCTTAAACAATTATATTCTCTTAAGCCTCCTTTGTTTGCACTTAATGAAAATTTTAATTTGAAAGGTTCAGATTTTAAATTATATATTAAGTACATTTATTTTTATTAAGATTAAACATTTAATGGGCCTGAATATATAGATTTTAATTATTAAGATCTAGGATAGAATCTTAATATTGTTAAGAGTATTCTTGTGTAGATAATTATATTCACTATCACTCTAGCCATAATCATCAACCACCATCACTAACCACCTTTACCATCACAACTATCACCATCACTATTGTCAACCAGTATTACAGTCATCTATCACCAATCACCTTTATCATCACTATCATCATTTTTGCTTACTACTATTGTCACCTGCTATCGATACCTCCTCCGTCATTATGATTACATCCATTCTCTCCATCATCTCCATATCTGTAGCCACCTTTATTTTCATGTCACTATTAACTATTATCACCATTATATACTCAATTTTTACAATCAATAAAAATTCGTCATCACAACTAGCATCATCGTCAATATCACTATACATTCTTCAATCACCATCTCACCACTACTATGAGTTGTGCTATTGTAGTTAATCTCTACTATCACCTACCACTACTATCATAACTAGCGCTACAACCATCACAAACACATCATCAACTACCACATATTTTTCAGCCACCAACAAAAATACTGTCAACTACTAACATCAATCAACTTCATTATTTCAACCAACAACATCACTGCCAATCACCAACTTATGATAATCACTACAATACCAACCACCTCCACCGTCACAACTATCACAACTATCATTACTAGCCACTAACAATAACTATTACTATCACTATCACCACCATCACTGCATACTATCTCCACTATCACTAGAAAGTATAAGGGGTCGTTTGGGTGTGATGGATAAAAGAAGTTTATCCCAGGATAATTTTTTAGTGACCTTCAATCCCTTGTTTGGTTGGACAGGGTGTGATAACTTATCCCAGGATTAATAATTAGTCCTGGAATAAGTTACCCTTTCTGAGGGTGGAATAACAATCCCAGGATAACTTATTCTGGGATAAAGTGTGTGAAATAACGAAACTATCCCCCATTAAACTCTCTTCTATACACCAATTTTACATTTATGTATATTTACATTGTTTTTTTAATGATATTTGTAATAACATTCACAACCTTAATTAATCGTTGTTTTTATATACTTTTTATTAAAAAAATTATATTTTATAAATATAATTTCTATTTATGAATATATTATAAGTTGAATTTGTTTGTGTAATACTTATGTTTATTTATATTTTGAATTCCCTTAAAATGTTCACTACACTACTAAATTATATATTTTAAATCAGATAGTTTATTACTCACTTAAAAATTATATTTTACATATCAATTAAAATGTAGATTATTTTAATAGTAAACTTAAAATAAACATTTTATTTTTAAGCTAAATAAGATGAAAATTTTAATCTTAAACTAAATAAGATGGGAGTGTTTTTTTTTTTAAACTAAATAAGATGAAAATTTTATTTTTTAAGTTAAATAAGATGAAAATTTTATTTAAAGCTAAAGAAGATGAAAGTTTAATTTTAAAAACACATGACACAATCATAAAAATGCATACATGTAAGTCAAATAAGATGAAAATTTAATTTTAATAATGAATAACTAAAGGTTGCAAAGAAGAAAACGAAAAAAAAGAGAAGAAAACTAAGGTGGAGGGTATTTTTGTAAACAAACATCTTATTCTTAAAATTTGTACCATGAATAGTACTTAAAATATGACAAACCAAACAAACAATAAAAACTACTCTCAACATAACTAATCCCAACATAATTTATCGCATCATAACTTATCTCAACATAACTAATCCCACCAAAACTTGTATCCAAGCCAAACGACCTGTAAGTGTTTTATCTTTTTTAATCAAATAATAATTTTATTTTATTATTTTTTTAAAATTTAGTTATTTTTTATTTGTTTTATATATTTATTATGTAAATATTCACATCAATGAAACAAAGTGCTATAGCAGTTAAATAATATAGTGGATAAATAAAGATAAACGGAGAAAGTAATTCTATTTAATTACAAATATTATTAAATATCTTAAAATAATATAGTGGATAAATAAAAATGAGTAGGAAGTAATTAATAAATTGAATTGACATGCATCGCCTAATCATAATGTTGTGTGATGGTCGGCGTTTGTTTCTCTCTTGGTTAAGTATTAAGCATCTGATTGCGTAGCTGGTAACATGATCCGAGCAATATGGAATTATTTTGAGTTATATTAATTACTTGTATTAATGTTTCTTGGTTTTAATTCCTAATTAGCATTTTTTAATTATAATAAGAGAGTCAATGGAAGGTCTTATCTGGTGTAGGTTGTTTGACTAACAGCCATGTGTACTAATTATAATGTCTCCTTAATGTTCTTCTAAGGGTCAACCTGAGGGTAATCTTGTCATTTAATTATTCATATTTTAAAAATAAATATTTATTCTTTCTTGTTAGTTTTAACACCTTAAGAAAATATTTTTTTTTCATATTTTAATCGTAATATCCATTGCTTATTCTTTAAATTATTTTTTAAGATCTAATACTAAATATTAATTAATATGAGTATTTTAATAAAATTTTCGTATTAATTATTATTTCTTAAAAAATGTGTGAAATCTGAAATGAACAAGCAAAAATAATTAGAGGAAGTATATGGTACTATATTTATTTGTACCAATATATTTATCACTTTAATTATAGATATTTTGTTTCTAACTGTGATATTAGTTAATCATTTAACCAGATAGATTTATCGTCAATATGAATAAGTGTATGTTTTGGTGATTATATATATCCCATGTTTCAATTTATGTGAAAGAGATTTGGAGTGTGAAAGTTAATATACTTAAATTTTAACTATACGTTTGATTACATAATTTTCAAATATTTTGAAATAAAATTTATATAAGATAATATACTAATAATTTAAATATTTTTAAAATTATTATAAAATATTCACATCCATGGAACAGAGTACTTAATAATTTCAATTCACACCATCGTTTTATTTCATAAATTAAGTTTGTTTAATGTGAAATTTTAATTAATAGTTGAATAATTACAAAGGATATCAAGCAGAGTTAGAGACCATAGTAGACATGATGTTATATTTTATCGTTTTTTTGCATCTTTTTATACACCCAAACTCACAACCACCTTGCCATATCCCAATTTATGTTAAAGACATGTAGTGGTAGATAAAAGTGTATTTTTTTTAATAGCTTAATTTTTTTATGAAATTACCATAATATTAAAGAAGACATTCTATGCATTTGATTCATGTAAATGAATCAGCCATGCATGAATGCATAATTACTATTTATATACATAAAGGTATAATCTTTTTAATGACTCAAGTTTCGATGAAAAGATCGCACAATTCTGCAAGGTCAATGTTGTTGTCTAATTATTTTTCCTTTATTAACGACTTAAATTTCTAACCTCAGGTAGAAATCGGAGGAACTCAGCTACTAAAGGGCTTGTCACTCTAATGAAGAAAATATGGTAAGTTATATTTATGAAAATTATATGTAATTGTAATATAATTAGGAAAATAAGTTATTGTAGTTCAATTGGGACCAAAAAAAAACAATGGAAGTACCTTCAAATTTTGGTTTAAAAATTAAACTCCCCCATCAGGTTGAGAAATAATCATTCTCCCCCTTTATCATGTGTTGTAATGGCCATAAAGGTCATTTTTTGGCATATTCAAAATAATTATCATTTTAGTAACCTTTTTTATAGTTGTCTCGAGTCATATTTGATTATTTTTTGAAAGTTAATTTTTGAAAATTTTATTAAAAAAATTGAATTTTTGCTAATGAGTTGAGTTTTGGAAGCTTAGTAGTCTAAATTTTGAAATTCAGAGTCATTTAGAGTTTTGAGTCTCAGACTAAAATTTTATCGATTCCATAAGTTCCTGAATATGAAAACAGGTCTATGAGTTGTCAAAATCAAATGTTGAGTTGTTATGTGGATTTTAGGATTGAAGTTGAAAATTAAGTTAAACTTTGACTTGGGTTTGATTTGATCAATATTTTGAGTTTGGGTGCTCGGATTTATGATGATTTCATTTTTTCAAAAGGGGATTTTGGCACTAGAATGGGTTTCGTCATAATTTTTGAGTGTTCCGATAGCGTTTTGATATTTCTAGTGCCTTAGGTAAGTTTAATTGGACTAAGAATTCGGATAACCTAGATCGGGGTTTGTACTCCTCCACCTAGTGATGGGCCGGCATCATCATTAACCTAGATGGGGGTTTGTGCTTATCAACCTAGTGAGGGGTTTGTACCTCACCATCTAGGTGATAGAGCGACATCATCACCAACCTAGTAAGGGGTATCGGATGAATTTCAAGGATCCATTGCATGATTTTGTACCTTGTTGAAGTTGTTGATATCTGGTGCATAGTTCTTCTTCGCAATCGTAGGGCTCTCTCTCGTATTCATGAAGTTATGTCATTCTTGCATATCGCATTCGTGGAGCAACAGGTCGCACTCACGGAGGTCAAACGGATTGACCCTCGCGTTCCCGATGACTTGGCTGCGATCGCGAAGGGTCCCATGCCTAGTCATCGCGATCGCGGGCTAAATGAGCCATGATCACGAAGGGTTAAATACCCCTAAACAATGTCAACTTCTAAAGGTCAGGTTTTAACTTAGTGCTTTCATTTTTGACATTTTCAAGTTTGGGGAGGGCCGAGTTCGATTAGATTTTCGTAAGGATTATGTTGGGTAAGTCATTTCTAATCTATATCTTTATTATCCATTGATTATTTGTTGATTTTAAAATCAAAACTAGTGTTTATATTAAGAAATTTGGGGGTTTTTCTTCTTAAACTCGAAGTTTGTATAAAAGGTGATTAAGGCCTAGTTTTAATTTCGATTTGAGAATGATTTTCACCAATAAATTCCTGATTACATGAATAACATATTCGTCTAAAATTTTTGAGATTTTAGCCTCAACTTTTGGTACCAAATTCTTGGACTATTTTACCTTTCTTTCTCGAATTGTATGAGTTTAGTGACATTAGTTTCAACCTGTGATCGTGAGTCTATTTTTTACTAGATTGTGGTGCTTTAGCATATAATCAGAAGGGGAAAGCTTTGGCTTTAGAGCGATCATGATATTTTGGCTAAGACAAATGAATTTCTAACTCATAGTTTAGTATGTTAAACCTTGTATTTTCTAATTGTGTGATTGAGATGTAATGTGAATTAATTTTGAATGTGTAGTTACATGAAATGATTTATTGCTTGAGACGTGATATTATCGGGGTTATGTGAATTGATGTGCTAATATGAAAATTTGAATATGAAAAAATTGTGTAAGTGATGTGAATCAGTGTGCGGTATCAAAATTTCATATATCTCAAAATTTGTGTGCAGTATCGAAAATTTGACTTGATATTCTTGTTCAGGGGGTCAAAATTAGGGGGAAAAGAGTCTTAACTCCGATTTTAGAGCAATCGAATCACAATTTTAATTTTCTAAAATTTTAATTTCCAGAACCGATCCGTGATAGGGCCATGATGCGCAGTTGCCGCGGGTCAATGTAAGTTTGTCCTTCGCGATAGGTTCGCATCACAGGCCAGACGCGGACCTGTGTATTTTGTTGCCAATGAAGTCTATCTCGGTCCAAGGCTTTTGGGTCTTGGACCTAAGTATTACCAAACGTGTTTTTACCTATACTTAGCTTTATTTCACCCTCATATCATCCTAAATATTCCCCAATACTTACTAAAATACTTAGCCATATTTTGACTCTCAAATTCAAGTCCCAAACCCTCATCCTAAGCTAAGGTTTTCCTTTAAGGTTCTTCTTCAAGCTTCAAGTCTCCATCTCCAATCTTCACTAAGTTCATCTTCAAGCTAAGGTATGTGGGTTTTAGCCATTGGATCCTTCCACCCATGGTGCCCTAATCTCCTTTTTACTCAAATTGCATGATTTTCTCTATATTTCATGATTTTATACTAGAATTACATACCCTCTAAGTGTTTGATTAAATGTCCGAATATAATTTCTTGAGGAGATGAAGGCCCAAAGCATGAGATATGATATGATATGATTGACTATATGATGATGAAATGAGCTTATGTATATGATAAATTTTATATAAAGTGTTACATTAGACCATGCCTAATCCAGGGGGACTAAGAATTCGGATAACCTAGATCGGGGTTTGTACTCCTCCACCTAGTGATGGGCCGGCATCATCATTAACCTAGATGGGGGTTTGTGCTTATCAACCTAGTGAGGGGTTTGTACCTCACCATCTAGGTGATAGAGCGACATCATCACCATCNNNACTGTAACACCCCATACCTTGGGGTTTGTACCTCACCATCTAGGTGATAGAGCGACATCATCACCAACCTAGTAAGGGGTTTGTACCTCACCACCTAAGTGACGGGGAGACATTATCACTAACCTACCAAGGGGTTTGTACTTTGGAATCTAGCTTGGTATCTTCTACACATATCATATCCTATAAGAGTGATGGGGCGGCATCACCACTAACATACTAAAGGGTTGTATATTTGGAAATCTAGCTTGGTCTCTTCTAAACATATGATATCTTATATGATCATGAGTTATTTAAGCATGTTTTACTTATGCATTGATCATACATGTCATATTGTTATATTGTGCCTATTGCCTATTGTTACACATTTTTTACTATGATGCCTAATTCTTATGCATGCAATACATGTCATATTGCTATACTATGCCTATTGTCTAATGTATGCATTTTGATTATGAAGCTTATTTATTATTGCATTGCATCCCACATACTTAGTACATCCAAATGTACTAACGCATACTCTTGCCTACATGATATCACCATGTAGGAATTGGTGCTCAAGTTGATCATCCTCCTCCTCCACGTGGCTAGTTCGATACTAATCAAGCTTGTGGTGAGGCATCCATTTCGGGGACCTTTGTCTATGTTGCTCTTATTATGTATTGAGATATTCTTCTTTATTGTCTATTTGACTATGAGGGTAAGCCCGGTTGCTTTGTCTTAACCCTTGCTCTTATCTAAGTATTAGAGGTGTTTGTTAGACATATTATGTATTTATGCTAAGAGCCTTGACTCTATTGTTCTTGATGTCTATGATATTAAAGTGCTTTCCCTTAGCCCCAATTGACCCACTTTATTGTATCTTGATGCTTGTTTTTATTGCTTCCACAACCAAGAATGTGTAATGATGTTTTAAGAGGCTTGCTTGGGGTCCCTTCGATTTCCCTTGCGCAGTGGCATGCCTAGGCCCTAGGGTTGGGTCGTGACAAACTTGGTAGGAGCACTAGGTTGATAGATCCTCGGAGTTCAACATACCGCGTCGATTAGAGTCCTATTCATGGTTGTGAAGCGCGCCATGATTATGAGTAGGAGGTTATGGCCTCGGAGTCCAACATATCGCATCGATTAGAGTCCTATTCAAGGTTGTGAAATGCGCCATGACTATGAATAGAAGGCTATGAGAAATTTTAGGATATTTTCCCCTTCTTCATGTTCTAAGTCGTGCTATAGAGTTGTGGTAAGTTTTCCCCCCCTAAATATTATACTTTGCTATGCTAGATCATGCCAAAAACTTGAGGAAGAAGGGCCCAAACTCCTGAGGAGCAACCTATCAATGATGAGTTTGGGAATGCTCTCACTATGCTTGCCCAAGTTGTGGCCAACTAAGTCAACCAAGGGGCCTAATTCCCTCATGCTACTACCCCGGGAGCTAGGGTAAGAGACTTCATGAGGAGAAATCCTCTAGTGTTTTATGGGTCAAAGGTGGATGAAGATCCACAAGAGTTCATTGATGAGGTCTACAAGATCTTGAATATTATAGGTGTTAGGCAGAATGAAAAGGCAGAGTTGGCGGCGTACCAACTCAAAGGGGTAGCCTAAATACGGTAAGGGTATTATAAGTGTGAGGGAGTATGCCTTTAAGTTTAATCAACTTTCAAAGTATGCTCCTCATTTGGTGGCCGATCCTAGATCTAGGATGAATAAGTTCGTGGTGGGGGTCTCTGACTTGGTAAGTGAAGAATGCCGGTCCACCATTCTAATTAGTGACATGGACTTATCTCAGTTGATAACCTATGTCGAGTAAATAGAAGAGAACAAATTGAGGAAAAGAAGGGGGCATGAGGCCATGAGGGCCCGATTTGAGGGTAAATTTTGTCAAGGCTAAGGGCCTTCTCATGCTGCTAATATGGGGTTTACCAATGACCTCTCTAGGCCTCAAGGTGTTGGTGTTGTGGCTCTTCTTGATGTGTGTCCTACATGTGGGAAGGGTCATAGGGGCCGTGTCTAAAGGGTTCTAATGCATGCTTTGATTATGGGGAGCTTGGTCACAAAAGGATGGATTGTCCAAGAAATCATGGCAAGGGCTGGGGTGCAAATGCGGTTCCATTGGGTAGAGGTGGTCATCAAGGTAGTGCCCTGAGACATAATCGGTTTTATTCTCTACATGAGAGGCAAGGGGTTGGAGAGGTTCTCGATGTTGTTACCGATATGTTGAAAATTTTTGACTTTAATGTATATGCCTTGATTGATCTAGGTGCCACTCTTTCCTTTGTTACCCCTTTTGTTGCTAAAA
>DF360441.1:130380-143383 GCA_000787875.1 Solanum virginianum | reverse complement strand
TGTGTAGATGTGCTTATGTACACATATATATCTCTACACTTGCTCCATTTTAATCCTCAACTTCCAATGACGTCTCTTTAGTCACAACCTTTCCAACGTGAAAAAATATGGGTTCTAACACTATGATTTTAAAATTCATAGCTTAGATTTCGTAGTTATAAGTACGTTTTCTTGTAGTGTGTGCTTATTTTATTTTATGTATGCTTATTATATGAATAAGAGGCTTGGATGAGGCGTCTTTGGGTGTCACATTCATCGTGTCACGACTAGGCTCTAGGTTCAGATTGTGATAACATAAATTTTTGAATTTGATACTTTTGAGGTGTCGAGGATGTGGTCTTTTCTATTTGAGATTGTAGAGGCATCTGGAGTGACCTCGAATTTTATGATTTGACTTGCCGGTGCATCGATGACCTTTTCTTCACTATGAATTCTACTAGTCCTTCTATATCATCGATAGAGATAATGATTATGATAAGTCCTAATGCGGGCTCAGGTAGTGTGTATAGATATTTTGAACCCCGGTGGGACTTTCGCATTGAGAATACCATTGTACTTAGTCGAAGTGATGCATGGGTCTTAACTTGCTAGCTGGGCTAGGGTAGGTCATATGATAATTGAGGATACACGCTGTAGAGAGATTTGATGCATAGCATTTAGTCATTTACATGCATCACCATCATCAATATATTATTTGTTGCTTGGTCCCTTGATAGTGTGGAATAGCTTTCAGAGTTTTGCTTGTGTTTGTACCCCTGGTAGTATGGGATGTCAGTTAGCTTTGTTTGATTATTATGTGCTTGGTGGTTAGTGGCTTGTCCCTTTTCTGATTGTATATGATACTTTTCTAGGTTGAGTTGGATAAGCCCTTAGGTGGCTATATTGTTTATAGGCTCTTGATGTTTTTTTGTTGTCCGTCCCTTATTGAGTATATTCTTTAGTCTTTCTTTCTTGCTAGCAGATGATAGACCTGCTTCCCTTTGGTACACTTCTTGCTACACTTTCTTTGCCTTGTTTATCTTGACTATTATTTATTCTATCTTCTATTGTGTTTCTTGTGCTATACTTGCCTCATTTCAAGTAATATATACTCACTTTATCTGTGAAGTTGTAATGTTACTCATATTATATTTCTGCCTCATATATATCATAGTGCGAGTCCCTTCTGTAAATTTTCTTTCGTGCAAAGCTGCTATAGATCTTGGAGATCGAGATGAGCTCCAGGCATTCAAAGTTACTGATTTTAGTTTTGTTGTTGTTTAGGCTAATATTTATTTAGTACTTAGAGATAGCATATACTATTATTATATTTTGTAAAAACCTTGTACTTATATTTTGTGTATTAGAAGCTTGATTACTATTGATGTTAGGTCTTGAGCTGCGTTCGGCCTATATATTATTTCCTTAGTTTTGCATTTCTTCTCCTTATTTTGGTAGCTATTATTTCTTATGGTTGTCGAACTATAGGTTAGAGTCACCTAACGATGAATCCACGTAGGTGCCATCACGATCTGAGAAAGCACAACACAACGCTCTAGCGCGAGGGATCGGATCATGACAAAACCTTGTGTATATCTAGACTTGATCGAAGATTAAATTTCTTTGTCTAAAGCCTTTTCTCCTTTCCTTTAATCTTTATGAGCATATATTCTTGTATGGAAAAAAATAGCTTTTAATTTTGAAGAAATGTCAATAAGTGTTAGTTCATTAGTTCTACAGTCAGCTATATGTGACTTCCATCATTTTAGCTTACATTATAGCTTAGTTTTCGATTTTAGTTAACTAATTATGTAAAGACTATTTGTTCTTTTGTTTTGAAAAATTATACAATAAGCTACTAGGTATCATGCCTAACAGATTTGCTGTTTAAAAAAAAAAGAATTAGTAGCTATTATTATAATGATGCATTCTTGCAAGCATAAAAATGTGTTAAACAATATAGTTATGTATATCTTCCAACCTTTCTATTCAAATTTGAAGGGCTTCAAGTCAGCAAGTGAGACACAACTACTCTATATTTTTCCTTCAACATTTTTTTTGGGGGGTCGAATAATCAATTAGGAATTAATAAATATGGATAACTTGAATAACTAATTGCCTGTGCAGGGATTGGTTAATGATTTGCTTGTTAAATATTCCAAATGCTAATTATTAGTCGTTCCTTGTGATCCTTGAAGATCTATATTTTACCTAAGCTAATTAATTCTTCTAATCAATTGATTATGGTCATCACATGGTGTAAGGTGATCATTGGAACTAATCCTACTATATATATAGATTATTCCTTCTTTCTTGTTCAATTATGTGTAAAGTCACTACCCTATAACTTGATGAGCATTGGATCTTCTCAACAACTTGCTCATTTAGGAAGATAATCCTCTCCCTATTAGAAACTCCACCACCACCACAATCCACCCACACTCTCAAAAGAAATTCTCACTACCAAAAATAATTACTCCATCTGCTTCAAAAAAATAACTTGGTTTGACTTAACATAGAACTTAAAAAAAATAAAATAAAAAAACTTTTAAATTTTGTTGTTCTAAACTAAAGTTATGTCAAATGTATCAAAGTATTCATTAATTATCTTGTGGCCTTAAAAATGCTACACGAAAAACTGAAATTAAAATTTTATCAAAAAAGAAGAGAGGTATTCTTTTTAAAACAAACTAAAAAGTAAAGGATGTTATTCTTTTTTAAACAAAGGCAATACTATATTTTTCAATTACTTTTTCATTGAAAAATATTTAGTGACTAATTTTCTTAGATATTTTGATTGATCAATGTGAAAAAATTATAAATGTTTCAATTGAAAAAATAGGAACTTTCCCACTAGTATTTATTTTCCACCATAAATTTTTTCAATAAGCTGATTCGATGAAAAATAAGTGAAAAAAATTATAATTTATAACATAAATTTTTTAGTGATTTGCGATGAAATCTCTAATAATGCCTTACATTTAGGAGATGAAAGTATCACCATTAAGTAGGATGGAATCACTAAAGTTGAATAGATCTCTTCATGTTTAATAGATATCTGACCTTGAAAATACTAATTGGACTATCCAATTGAGAAAAGGACCAATAGGAAGAAAAAGAAAAGGGTGCAACTCAGTATATTAGTATAACTCAAGTACCAACTAATCGATAATACAATTATAAAATTATAATACGTCTTATTGATTATCGTTAGGGAGGCTTGACTATATAAAGTAAGTATTATTTTATGGCAAATATATTTCCATTTTGTATTATTTGTACCTTCCATGTGCCAGTCGCAAACGACGTCCAGAATTAACTTTCCTCAATAATAGTTAAGTATTACTCAACTAAATAATTCCCTATGGGATATTATAAGTAATAATTATTTTAAAAATCTTAAATAATAAAGCTTTTTAAGTGATAAGCACATGAATTGCGTCTCCTTATTCCCCTTGAGGATATTCACAAGCAACATTGGAGTTATACCATATAATTTATTTTATTTAAAATTACAAAATTAAGCTTAAACTCTAAGTTTCTTAAGAAGGTGTAATGGAGAGAGTCAAATCTCTTAATGCTAATGAATTAAAATAAGGTGAACTTCATCTTAAACTGTGAAGTACTTGAGACTTGGGATTAGGAGTTAAATCTTTTCGACGGAAGATTATATTGTATATGTAAGATTCAAATTATTGTTTTTGTATATTTAATGAATATTGAATCCTTTTAACTTTTTTGTACGTTTATTTTTTCATATTTTGAATCTTCTTAGTAAAAATTTTGGCTCCACCTTTGCAGATATAGTAATACTTATTGAATCATGTCATATAATTTTGAAGGCTTCTGTGAATAGAGTTAAATTTAGAATTTTAAATTTTATTGTTTCTATATATATCAACCTCAATTTGATTTCTCATAACAACATAATTCATTTTCAAATATTTGATTTTAGATATACATATAGATATAAATATTATATTTCCGTAAATCATATGTTATACTCTAGATCCATTGTAACAAATGAAAGAATTTTGCAGTAATTATTTAGTGGCAATAATATAATATAGGTATTTATAGTTAGCATTTTCTATAAATATTACTAAAGGCTTTAGCGATTTTAAATATAATGACATTAACTCAATTATCATTGATATTTTTAGGATAATAAATATTGCCTTAAAAAATTATTGCCACTATCTTTTTGCTGTAGTGAACTTCCTCTGGCTATAAAATATATATTATTAAAACATGATAGCGATTTGCAAAAAATATTGAAATACTAAGATGGGGTTATTGCGTAGAGTCGTGTCATGTTATAGTCCCTGATATGCATCTCTATTTTAATATCTTAATTGAAAATCTCATTTCATTCTGCTTAGTACTAATCAGAATATTTGCATGTACTATGTATTACTTCTAATTAGTCTCTTAATTATGTATCCATTTTAGTAGTTTATCCCATCCACAACAGATGCCACCCACTTGGTAATTCGTCCCATTCAAGTCAATGCACAGAAGTTTTTAGCCAGCGGTTACTCAAGTGTTCGAGCGCAAGTGGAGTCACATAATAAAAAGGGTTCATCCAAACTTTTTTCAGCAAAACATTATACTTTATATATGTGGTAAATTTAATATTTTTATCTATATATAATACATGTCGAATCCACTTTAATTAGTTCGTGTGTCCATTAATCTACTTCTTAAAATTTTGAATTCCCTTCAAGAAAATTCTGGTTTCGTCGTTGAGTGGTGTTGATTCTGATTCAACAAAAATAGAATATCTGGTTAAAAGTCTAGAGCTAGATGAAATTTTAATGACCCCGAAGGTCATTTAAAAAAAAAAATATTTTTAGATATATTATCATTTTGCCCTTCCTAAAAATTGCTTTGAGTCATTTTTGGATGAGTTGAAGAGTCGAATTTCAAAAATCTTGTGAAAAATTAGAATTTTGTGAAAGAAAGAGTTTTTAAAGGCTTAAAGTTTGAACTTTCAAGTTTTGAATTCATCTTGAGTTTTGGATATCAATGCGATTTCGTCGATTCTATTAGCTTTGAAATGCGGAATCTGGTCTAGGAGAATCGACGGAATTGAATTTGGAGTTACAATGAAGATTTTGGACCCAAAGTTGTATTTTCAGTTGAATTTGGATCATAGTTTGACTTTGGTCAACATTTGGTGTTCGAAAACTCTAATAGAAATTCTGACAGCTTTAGTAGTTTCGAATGGTGAAACTAGCACTAGAAATTCTCTCATAATTTTTAGAATTTTCGAGGTTGTTTAGGTTATTTCAAGTTTTAACTAGTTTTAATGAGCTTTATAGGGTTCCAGATCAATGAGACCTCGCAATTGAATTTCGATAGTTCTATTAAGTCCAGAACGTTATTTCTAGTAGAGTTTCATTTCTGATTTATGTGTATTGGGTCCCGAATGAACTCCTAGGGTTCATTCCAAGTATGTGTTATAGTTGATTTTTTTGCTGAAATCTAGTGCATGAGGAAGGATCTCCGAGTTCGCAGCATAGGCCACTGTATTCATTGTGGCCTGGCTGCCTTGGCTCTCCGTTTGCATGCAAGCCTCCGCATTCACAGGCAACCCTCCGCGTCCGCAGAGGTATCAATGTTTCTGAGCTCCGCGTTCATGGAGTACAAATTCCCTAAATCAGTTTTTAATTTTTAAAGTAACAGATTTCATCATTTTCACCATTATTAATATTCTAAAGCTCGATTTGGGGAAGATTTTTGAAAATTTTCAAGACAAGACCATTGGGTAATGTGTTTCTAACTTAATTCTTCAATTCTCGTTGACTAAATATGATTTTAAGATGAAATTGAGAATTTTAATCGGAGAAATTGGGTTTTTTGGGACACTGATTTCCAATAGAAAAAATGGTGATTGTGAATTCATTTTAGCTCAATTTTCAAAACAGTTTTCACCTTTACATTCCTAATTATTTAGGGAACCATTTTCATGTGATAATTTTCAGATTTTGAAAACCTTTTTTGATATAAGATTTTTGGACCATTTTACCTATTTCACTCGAATTACCTGATTTTGATGTCATTAGCTTTGTATTGAGATTGTGACTCCATAATTGACTAGATTATGGCATTTTGAGTGCGAATCTAGGGGCAAATCTCCAGTCTTTGCTTGCTTTGGCTATTGATTGAGAAAAGTATATTCCTAAACTCTGTTAAGCATACTTGAACACTATATTTTCTTTGCTTGTGGCTTAGAATGATTGGGAAATTGTTGTTGGTTATGTTGAACTTGGTAAATTGTGTGAATTTGATTAAATTGTGAAGTTCTTTTATGATGTGAAAGTGAAAATTAGAGGTTGATACTTATTGACTTGTGTTTTGATATTGAGAATCATTTGTGATATAAGTGTAAGGACCCAAATCTCGTGAGACTTTATTGATGCTTGAAATCAAGTTTTCGGAGGTGTGTGACCCATGAGGGATGCTTGTGTATGACTTTATGTGGCTTAAGAAAGGATTTTAGGCTTGGTGGCCCTCCAAGGCACCTCCCACGAGTCGTGGTCCTTACCACTAGCCGTGGAAAGGGCCCTTGGTAGGAGGCCCAACCTTCAAGCCAAGAAATTGGCTCAGACAACCATTAAGGGACCCTTGTACGGGTCGTGCAACCCTCCACGAGCCGTGGTAGGGTCTCGTGGTACCTACCACGAGTCGTGGCATGGTGTTTCAGGAATCCCTCATCCTAAAGTGTGGTTCTAAGTATAAACTTATCTTCTCGAAACTTGAGTTATTTATACGGACCGTTGTACGATCAGTGTACCTTTGGATGGACCGTGAAGTTGTTAGTGGAAATGACCTCAGTCTGAAACTTGGCTAAGTGTCTAAAGACCCTTACCATGGACCCTTGTACGGTCTATGTATGTTGGCTAAGTGTCGAAAGACCCTTAGTGCTCGTTTCATTAATGGCTTTCTCGTAATTTTTGTGATTTTTAAGGGTCTTTTTGTGACTTTCAACCTATCCTAAACACCTGAAAAGGCCCATACTCCTTCATTCTCATTCAAATTCATTCATTACACTTAGAATACTCTAAGTGTCTCTTTTAAGAACTCCTCTCAAGTGTGCCATTGAAGATTCAACTTGGAAATTCAAGAATGTCTTTCTTCTCAAACTAATTTCTTCTTAATTCTTCTAAGTTATGTAAGGTATGTGGGATTGATTCATGGTTCATTTCAACCATGAAGACCCCAAATATTTCTTATCACTTAAATTATGAATTTCAAGCTTACTTTAAACATGAGTCTTTTAAATTAATGTTAATTTGATTCAATTGAGATGTCAGCTGTATTTAATTGATATTTTTAAAGTGATTTAAGCCCTAATATATTTAACTACATTGATATTATGAAGGTTTGAATATGCATGCCCCTTTAATGTTGAATTTAGGCATGAGTAATCTCAAGTATGCTTTAAATGTGAATTTCTTCATGAATTTACTTGGATTTCATATTACATTGTTATTTTAAGTATGAATCTCTATTGCCCATGCTATTCTCTCATCATTCATAACATATGCATGCATGAACATTGATTTTCATGATGTTTATGATCTGGGTTAAAACTCAATTATGTTGATGATTATGATTTCAAGGCAAGTATGGTTATGACATGAGATGTTATCACATAATGTCTATAATATTGCTCTTTGAGCAACTTTGGGAGTTTACACCATTAAGTATAACTGTGAATGAGCTATTCCTATGCATGAAAGTATGATATGAAGAATGATTTGGGTCTTTTGCTCAAGCACGTATGATTAGAAAGTATGTTTGACTTTTAAGCCTAAGTATGCATGAAAATGATTTTAAGAACTTATGCCTCTTTTGGATTCTACCTGAGGAGTGGGAATAAGAGGCCTCAATAGATTCTACCTGAAGAGTGGGAAAAGTTAGTTGAACACTTGGTGAGGGATGTAAGGTTTAAGCAAATGAACGAGATTGGTAAAAAGGCTAGATCATCTACCAAGGGCGGTTCTCTACACACAAGTGGTACTCAAAGTCAAGGCAATGTGAGGAGGAAAATGGTACGTGCCATTTTTCTAGTGCAATTTAACTCTTCTTTTTTCTTGCTGTCCAGTTTAATCAATCTTTTGCTCTTCCTTTTTCAATGAACTACAACAAATCTCTATTTTAGATTTTGTATCTCGGTCCTGCATTTTTGTTGAATTCGCACAATTAATTTTTCGTTTTAGTTGAATTAGCACATTTCGTTGAAATTTTCTTACTTATATTCTTTGTACATTAAAGTATTGAAAAACACATTTTCTTGAGTTCTATACGACAAACTTCCAGTTGGCTAGATTTGTATTGGTCCATTTCAGTTTATCCAATTTGTGAAAACTATGTGCTAGTTGCTTTTTGTTGATCATATTATATATAGATTCTGCATTTTGCATTACAAGATGCAATTCATCAAAGGCACTTTGCCTAGAGTTGAGTTTTAAATCATCTTCATCCAGTGTTCTTAATGGCTTTATTCAATATTTTTTTTGCCTTCATAAGGAAAGCATCTTATAGCACATAGTTTGATAGTCTTCATCGTTGATTTTATATTTGCGCAAAATTGATTATCTTTCTTCATTTATCATTATAAAACAAAAAATGAGACATTAATGTTTCGTGGAAGTTCTTTTTCCTCTCTGTCAGACAGTACCAGTTTTTAAAATTTTGAGTCATTTGGAGCGAATCTCAAAATAAAATCTCGTCAATTTCATTAGTTACAAAATATGAAAATTGGCCTAAAAGAGTTGTCATAATTAGATTCCCAATTGTTACGTGAATTTTATGTTCCGAGTTGAAAATTGAGTTAAAGTTTGACTTTGGTTTGACTTTGATCAATGTTTTCAGGTCTGGAGCTCGAACTGATTTGCAGTCTCAAAATGTGATTTTATTGCTAAAAATAACTTTGTCTTAAATTTTTAGTGTTCTAGTGTTGTTTTGACATTTCAAGTGGCCTAAGTTAGATTTAAGGTACTTAATCGGATTCTAAATCAAAGAGGCTTCATATTCGATTTTTGACAATTTCATTGAGTCTAAAATGTCAAATTTAGTAGGATTGCATGTATGATTTATGTGTATGAAATTCCAAATGAACTTCAATGGTTGATATCGAGTCTTTGAAATTGCTTGAATTTTTTTTTTGTGTTTTGGTATGCAAGCCTCACTATAGCGAGAGCCTAGTCACTAAAACAACCTCGCTATAACGGCCAAGGCGTCACTACAGTGATGCTCGCTTATTTTGTTAGTGTTGCTCTAATGACACTTTTGTCGCTATAACAACATCAATAAGGGATTTTCAGACCGTGAATGCCAACTTTGAACATTTCCTCTATTTTTAAACTTTGAGAGCTTAGCTTGGACGACTTTTTCTTAATTTTTCAAAGGCTTTTCCTTGAAAAAAGGGCTTTTCAATCCCCTTATCATTACCCACTAATTATCCTTGAATTTAAGATCGAATTTGGAGTTCTCAATTGAAAATTTTGAGAATTTCTAATGAACTTGAGTTTTTTCACGAAATTGATGATTATGAGCGCATTTTAGCTTCATTTTCAAATTGGGTTTCACTGATGGTTTCCTAATAATGAGAGGAACATTTTCATCTAAGAATTATTAGATGTTGACCTTATGTTCCGATAGTGAATTTTTTTGTATGATTTTATCCTTTTTTCTGAATTGCTTGATTTTGGTATAATTATTTTAAATTGTGATTGTGAATTTATTTTTTAATAGATTGTGGTGCTTTGGATTCAATTCGGAAGGGAAATACATTGTCGTTGGAGTGATTGATTGGCCAATTTATGACAAATGGATTCTAAACCTTGTCGAGTTTAATTGAACTTGATATTTCTTTTTATTGTGAAACTTCGAAATTGGTGAATTATTATAGCGGATATAATTTGAGCACTAGGGATGTTGAGGTGATGACATATATGAATTGATTTGTTAATTGATGCCTATTTGTTATTGATTAAGACATGCGATTATATTGTGATTTGAGCTTTTAATGTCAATTGATGGTAATGTAAAAATGTTCATGTTGTTCTAATTGTTGAGCTTGGATTCATGTTATATGGAATACCCCATTGAAGTACTTTATGTGAAATGTTGAGCTAAATGCTTATTTTGAGACTTTGTTAGAAGTGTTGACCTAAGTGCTTGTGAAATGTGGACCTAAAAGATAAATATTCCTAAGTTATGATGACAAGAGGTTATTGAAAGACTTGAGCTATAATATGATGTCATTATTGTGTACTATTTTGATGATGACACAAGTGTTGAAAGAATAATGGGAACGTTTGATGATTATTGAATAACTGATTCATGTGGACATCTTGCATATTCTTATACTTGTGAAAATGATAATTATGTTGTGTTGACATATATTTGCTTAATGTCCCATTATTGATTTAAAGGCGAAGGGAAATAAATTTGGTTAGAAAAAGAAAAAAAAGAAATGAAACCCTGAAGGGAAATGATTCCGGTTAAAAAATAAAGAAAAAATAAAAAGTTAAAAGGAAATGATTTCAACAAGAAAAAGAAAAAAGAATGAAGAGCTGAAGGGAAATGGTTCTGGCTAGATATGAAAGTAAATGCCAAAGGAAAATGATTTCGGTAGATACATGGTCCATATGGGGCCCCTATGAGTTCTAATCTGATTATATTAGTAGATGTGTATCATAGAATAGACATGCATCATGATTACTTGACATTTGCATTATGTTGCTTATATTTCACAGCATTTCATTCCACTCTATATCATTCCTTACTTGAATGTTGATAAATGTTCTAAGTGTTATATCTTGAATGACTAGAATCTTGTGTATTATCGAGACTGAACTATTGAGGTGTTGTGATATATAATGAATGACTTCAGAGTTGCACATTGTGGAGATTAAACTATTGAGCTATTGTGATATGAGATTGCAATTATTTATGTTGTCTATATTGTGTATCTTGACCTTTCTTACATGCAGGTTTGTAGTTTGGAGGTATATGGTTGGGATGGAAGGAGTGCTTAGTTCTTTATTCTCTACCTGTGATTAGGTTCCCCTTTTGGATACTTTGATACTCACCCTTGTTTTTCTACACATATGTGCAGGTTGTGAGCCTAGATCTAGCTGATATTTTTCTTCTTTTGGGGCCAAGCTATTGATACTTGAGTGGTAGATGCTTATTGCTCTAGTATATCCAATACTGTTTGATATTTTTTTATTAAATTTTTTCTATTTGAGCAACAAAGACTATTGAGACGTGTATCATTTCTTTTTTATTTTTGTGTATTTGAGGCTTGTATCATGTGACAACTAGTTCTCGAATAGTTTTAGTTGGTATTATGCCCCTTATGTTTATACTCTTATTTTTTTTCTAAATATTTTGTCATTTTCGCTTCCGTATTATCTTGTTTGGTGATTATTGTGGCCTGTGTAGGCTGACTTATCTCGATGGATAAAGATAAGGGCCATCACACTTGATTTTGGGTTGTGATAATTTGGTATCAGAGTTCCAGAATCATAAGTCTCACATGTGTATAATCCCAGTCGAATAGTGTTTCAAGGATAGGCACAGAAACATCTGTTGTTTATCTTTGAGGGCCTATAGAGACTATCAAAGAAATTCTCTTTTTACTTCTTTTAATTTAGTCGTGCATGGATTCTTGAGTTAGTGTTGAGTGTAGATTGTTCTACAGATGGCTCAGAGTAGAACATTAGTTGTTGATAAGAGAGTGGCAGCCCCTGAGACTGTTACTAAGGCATCAGTTAGAGGTAGAGTTATGGGTAGAGTTAGAGGTGCAGGTAGGGGCTAGGGCCGAGGACTAGTACCAGCCTGAGACTATGAAAGAGGTATCTCCCTCGAGCCCGAGTATGAGAACATATCCCTTTAGAGTATACAACTTCACCACTATTACAAGATACCTTATTGAGGGTGTTTGATGTACTCCAGGGCAAGACATAGACTGGTAGTGCTATAGGTACCCACAAACTTGGGCAGATGGATAGGCTCGTATTCAGGGAACTACTATTCATACTCAAGTAGGCCAACCACTACTATTCTGACATCGATACAGATTGCTCTTAAGCCAATATTTGTGGTTGATGATAATCAGAACTATGAGTAGTTTTAGAAGATAAAACCACCCCAGTCATAGGATGATAAAGGTAAGGATGCTTATGAGTTCTTGACTTTATTCATGAGATATTGGAGGCCGTTGTCCTAGTTGATCCGGTAGGGATCACATTATCGTTTGTTGTCCAAGTTAGGCATGAAGAATATCTCCATAGCTCCTAGCTTGAGGAGGAGTGTGAATGAATTACGCAATCGTGTCAATGTACTCAGATTAGAGGCACTGCTAGAGAGTGGAGGAGAACATATATCAAGTCTAAACCAATTGGATCCCCTCCAGTAGAGCAGGTGTATTCTTAGAGGCATTTTAAGATTTGTTCATTCCTTGGAGTGTTCAGAAGGAGAGTCGAACGAGATTTGAGAGTTTGACTTAGGGGGTATGATGATAGCTAAGTGTGAGGCCCAATTTCATCAATTATCATAGCATGTCATATCCTTGATCCCTACAGAGGTGGAGAAAGTCCATAGATTCATTAGAGACTTGGTTTTCTCCATCAGATCCTATGTATTCAGGTCATCTCGTGAGGGAGTCTCTTTCCTAACAATTGTGAGTATCGCCAAGGAGGCAAACTTAATGGTTCTAGAGGAGTTTGGGGACCCTAAAAAGGCCCAAGCTTCTGGTCATTATTCTAGCACTTCATTAGGAGGTAGGTGTTCCATCAGGAAGGTACTGCATCATAGCATCAATGTTCGGTGCATGCTTTATTGCCAGCTTCAGAGGGTGGTTCCGATTCATCTAGTATTCAAAGATCTACAGGTAGAAGTGGCTACACATTCCTCTTAATTCTTTACATAATCACCCCACTCTAAGGTCTTGTTATAGTTGTGGAAATCCTTGCCATATGATCAGATATCGCCCTTTTCAGAC